>QGSO01000209.1:931012-1093117 GCA_011037825.1 Carya cathayensis
AAGTGTGTCTTGCACGACTCAAGACTTCTGTAGGGAGAATATTTGGACCTTAATGATCATTGAGTGGAGGTGTAGACATGTGACATAATGTAGAGGATAGTGGGGGGCAAAAGACAACTTACAAAGGCTATGAGACATGGGACTTGATGGGGTGGGTTCCTCCATATTAATGAGTGCAACTTGATGCAATGAATGGTCTGCCAAGTGGGGGAGGAAATTTCTCCAAGAAGCTATGCCAAGGTGGCCAAAATTCGTGGGCTTTAGTGGGCCTTAGTGGGCCTCAACCAAGTGGGCTTCAATTTGGGGTTTAAAGGGGGTTTGGTTAGGGTTTGAGATGCTATCAAGCCCAAATCCAATTTTTCTTGGCCCAATCAAATTTCTAAGGTTTAAAATGTTGGATAAAGATGTCATAATAGGAATTTGAGAAATTAATAGCATGTGAAAGTGATTTAATCAAGTGATTAAACACAATACTAGAAATTGGATCAAAAAGGGTTTGAATGCCAACTTTAGGGTTTGGGGAAACCGTTTAGGGTTTCGGTTTCAACCAAGTTTTTGGGGTTTCAAAAGGATTCCAACCATTTAGGGTTTTACTAGGGTTGAAACCCTCTTCATCTAACTCAATTTGGTTGATCAGATGAAAAAAAACTGTTTTGCTTAGGTGGCATGATCTCACACATTGATTTCCTTCACAAATCCATCTAATGGTTTCTCTTTGTGCCAAGTATCTAATACTATTCATTATGTGTGGTTAAGATCTTGCCAAGTGTCCAAATAAAACTTCTCTAACCTAATTTGGACATTTCACACTGTGATTTTGAAACCACTGCACTTAGTACGCTTATCGAGGTTACTATTCACTCCGAAAAAGTGCATAATAAACTTAGTACTGAAAAATCCTAAATATTCAACTGAGTCTAGTGGCGTAAACTATAACGTAATCTGACACTTCTAACTAACTCAAACAAATAAAATCACATTTCTGGCACCATAGTGAGTGATAAAACTAATTATGTTGACATACTAGAACTTATGCGATTAGCCGATTCGTAAAAACTTATGGGGTTTTCACGAGATTTCTAATGTCTATAGAAATTCCACCATTGAATTTCTAGCGGGCTGTTACACATACACGCACAAAGTCCCTAACTATTTTCTATCAATGTTTATGTAGAAGCCCTAGAAATGCATTTTATCAACAAATTAGCTTCTGCAACAACCAAAGAACATACACATACAAAGGAAGGATTGAGACTTTAGGTCCTACATATATATGTTTTGCTTCAATGTGTATTAGAGATAATGGAAAGAAACTATTTTTCTTTTCCACAGAATAATGGAACTTGGCATCCATAAATAAGTTATATATGAACATGTAGAAACATAACTCTGAAAAACAGAGAAAGAAAAACCATGACAAAAGAACAGGAAAGGCAAAAAATAAAACAAGACTAGAGAAATAAGAATGAAAAGCTTGGAAACTCATGTAAATAACTTTCAGTTGTTAAAATTTATGGCTCTAAATTTCCTTAGACGACCTTGATTTCCTAGTCATTATATTCAACAAGAGCAGTGTTAATTATAAGTTGAAAACTTACTATCTCCATTAATCTTGATTTGGGTTAGTTTGAAGAATTTGGATTTTGTAGATGTTTAGAGTTAGAGAGGGTAGAAAAAGTACTAATAAAAAGCAAGGAGTCCACCCTACACCTTGACGACTTGTGAACGGCATTCAGGATCTTACGCCACTATAAAATGAGGTTGAACCCTGCAAAGTGTGCCTTTGTAGTCCAGTCGGGAAAGTTCTTGAGTTTTATTATGTTTGAAAGAGGAATTGGAGCCTCCCTAGAAAAGATAGGAGCTGTACTCAATATGAAGCCGTTGAGAAGTCTGAACGAAACCCAGCGGTTGGCGAGCAGAGTAGCTGCCTTGGGAAGATTCATAGTTAGGTCAACGAACAAATGTCTCCCTTTTTTCCAAGTACTGCGAAAAGTGCATCCCTACAATGAAGAGTGTGATGAGGTGTTCGAGAAGTTGAAGCAGTACCTAGCCAGTTCACCCCTTCTGAAGTGGCCAGAGAAAGGTGATGTGCTATGTGCATATCTAGCAGTCTCCCTGCATGCCGTGTCCATCGTCCTGGTGAAGGAGGAGGGGATCGCCCAACATCCCATGTACTATGTAAGCTGGGCTCTCAGAGGAGCAGAAGCAAGGTACCCTCTAATGGAAATGCTAGCCTTTGCCTTAGTAACGGCGGCTAGAAAGCTCCACCCGTACTTCCAAGTCCACACAATAATAGTGCTTACGGAAGCTCTATTAGCAAAAACCCTGAGGAAGCTAGATAGCCCAGGAAGATTGATAGGATGGGTGATCGAGTTGAGCGAGTTTGATCTAGAATTTGAGCCAAGAAAGGCAGTTAAGGGTCAAGCACTGGAAAATTTTGTGACGGAATTCTCAGGTCTTCCCCAAGAAGACACGGTAGCCCCATTGGGAAAGCCTTGGGAACTTTTCATAGATGGCTCATCCTGCGAGGCAGGCGGGGGCTTGGGAATACATTTGTTAAGCCCTAATGGCCAAGAACAGTACTATATGGCCACACTAGCATTCAGAGTAACAAACGACGAGGCTGAGTATGAAGCACTTATAGCGGGACTTTCTATAGCCTCCGGGATAGGGGCAACCAAGATAGAGGCCAAGTCATATTCGCAGGTAGTGGTGAATCAGGTATTGGGCATGTATGCTACCAAAGGCGAGAAATTGATAAAATATTTAGCATGAGTCTGGGAGGTGCGCGACCTTTTCTTGTACTTTACTATAACTCAGATATGAAGGGCAAGCAACGAAGTTGCGGACAAATGCGAACATGTCAAGGATAGAGGAGGCACCCCTCCCATGGCGAGTTGAAAGAAGAGTCATCGAGGTCCTCGCCATTAGCACAGAAGTAGGAGCCCTGGGCTCTAACATCTGAGATTGGGCAAGCAGGGTGGTTGAGTACTTGGACGAAGGAAAGCTACCGAAAGAAAAGGAAGAGGCGAGGAGGATAAGAAGGAAAGTGGCAAGGCTCTTGCTCACCAACGGAGTCCTTTATAGAAGGGGTTTCTTTGCTCCATTGCTACGATGCATTTCCACACAAGAGGCACAGTACGTATTAGTAGAGATACACGAAGGAATATGTGGAAACCATTCCGGTGGAAGGGCCTTGGCCAAGAAAGCTGTTAGGGTAGGATACTGCTGGCCCAACGCTTTAAGGGATGCTCAGGAGTTCACTACGAAGTTTGTCAAGTGCTAGACATATGCGCCGGTACCGCATGCCCCCTAAAGGAGTTAACATATGTGACAGCGCCGTGGCCTTTTGCCCAGTGGGGCGTAGACTTGGTAGGACCTTTCCCACAAGGAAAAGTCGGAGTGAAATTCATGATAGTTGTCATAGATTACTTCATGAAGTGGGTAAAGGCAGAACCATTGGTGACCGTGACAAGCAAGGTCGTAATAAGGTTCTTGAGGAAAAACAGTGTTTGTAGATTCAGAATCCAGCAAAGCATAGTGACAGACAATGGACACCAGTTTGACTCCGACCATTACAAAGAGTGGTGTGTTGATTTGAAGATCAAGACAAAGTACTCCTCGCCGGGCCACCCCAAGTGAATGGGCAAGCAGAAGCAACAAAAGCATTACTCTCAATCCTTGAGAAGAAGGTTGTGGAGAAGAAGGGAGATTGAGAGGACGAGTTTCCGGGGGTAATTTGGGAGTATAGAACATCAGTCAAAACCTTAACAGGGGAATCCCCATTCACACTGGAGTATGGGTGCGAGGCAATTCCACCAGTTGAAGTAAGGCTTCCAAGTTAAAGAACAAGCTACTTCTCGGCCGCCCAAAATGATAAAAAGATGGAGGAATACCTTGATTTATTAGAGGAAGAAAGAGAGATAGTAGAAGCCAGAATGTTGCGAGAAAAAAGAAGAAGAACCGAGCAGTACTTCAACAAGAGGGTGAGGTCCAAGACTTTCAATGTAGGGGATCTAGTTTTAAAGAAGGCCGGAGTGACTGCCCAAAGCAAGGGAAAACTGAGGCTTTGATGGGAAGGGCCTTATCTTGTGATACCTCACAATAGGCCTGGATCATACTGTTTGAAAGACAGCCAAGGCAAAGAGTTGCCACATCTATGGAACGTGAAGCACTTAAGGAAATTTTATTAGTAGCGTTTATAGCATTGTCATTTTTGTCAAATTCATTTCCTTAGTATTTACATTATTACATTCATATTCATGTTGTGGAAGTATTTGAGTTCGCTTATCACTGCTTAAAAACTGTCGTACTTAGCATTATTAGTAACTTTTCGGTAAAGAATAAAGAACATCCAAGGGTGGGCATTGGTGTAAAGCCCGGCAAGCACAGAAAGCAAAGGGCGCGAAGGTCACCAAACCACGCCACCCATAAACACAAAAAACAAGTTTTAGCAGCTTGTGGTGTCATGAAAAAGGGCACGGAGGTTATCAGACCACGCTACCCCTAAACACCAAAAGCAAGCTTTAGCAGCTTGTGGTGTCATGAAAAAGGGCATGGAGGTCACCATAAGCTGACCAAGAACAAACAAAAAGCCAAAAAGACAAAACAATCTAAGCATAAACAGAAGACTAAAGAATAAAGATGTGTAATAGCAGAAGTAACAGATACTCATCGTTGTAAACCAAAGTTTATTAACAAAGCAAGATTACAACAGGTGAAAAGTACAAAAGTTTCATAAAAACAAAAGGAAGGAGGCCACGAAGTTAAGGAGCATCGTCGGGAAGCGGCAACGTTGGTATGCCTATAAAAGCATCAGGCATATCATCCTGCCAATACATGTTGACTCAACGGCATGCATTTTTCTCAGGAGAAAATAAACCCCGATCTAGAGTTTCGAGATTAGTGGCATGGTCAGCCAGAAGGCGGTTCCTAAGCCTCAGTGTTTGAGTTGAAATATTACATATTTTATATATTTAAAACTAATGTATTTTAATTTCTTCGTGACTTCTTTCCTCTCTGTTCAATCATTTTTGTTTTAATATATGTTCTGCAGTGTTTATCTTGCTTCAATTCATGCCTGTATAGCATACATCATCAAACATTCATTTGCTGAACATTGATGACAATGTCATATATAGTTGGGGGAGGGTTTTCTGTTGAAAATGTGTTAGTTTATAAAAATAAAAAAAAAATTGTTTTGATGTGCATTGAAACACAAATTATTAACACACACTTCTTCTAGCATTTTTGTGAAATTTGAGCACATTGGTGGAGTAATTGAGCGGAATTGTTTTGTGAAGATTTATCTTCAACCCTAAGCATAAAGTATAACTTATGATTTATCATATTTTGTTGAAGAGTGACTTGAAACTCTGGGATGCGATATTTAAAGAGAAGAGAATTAGTATGATTTATATAGAATGAATGGAAAGTTTTGAAAGAACATTTTGCACATGCTTACACTTATAGTATTCCTCATTAATGTTCATTGATTTAAAATAGGAGAAGTAAACTGTAGGACCACTGAGCCTTCTATGAAAAAAAAAAAGAAGAAAAAGCTTTCAGTGCAAAAGGGAGTCTTTCTTTGGGGCTGGTTCACGGAGAGAACTGGACTTGGCAATTTTTAGATTATTTCGTTCTGGAGTGGGATGTAGCAGGGGTTGGCTTGGGAGATAACGCTGCACTGGGAGCTAGAGAGAGATTTATTTTTCTGAGACGGAACGACACTTTTTCGAGGGTGCTTCTTAGAGAGAAGAAGGCAGTGAAGTTCAAGGATTTTTTTTGGGCTCTATCTTCTCTCTACTTTTGCTCTATGGTCTAGATTATTTTTCTAGTATTAATTTGTGTGTTTTATTTTAGTTTGTTTTATGGAGAATATTTTTGTGATTTTCATAGCTCTTGTGTTGAACATGGTTGACTAAATTTTCGTACTAACGTTAGAGGTGAAGTTTAATGATTTAGACATTATTTTTGGATTAACATTGAAATTTATATTGTGAGTTTGATCGATTGAATGGTTTTATTATTAGATATTTTGATTATCTATATATTTATTTTGATTTATTATGATTTTCGAATACAATGAATGCTTGAAAAAAATTCATATGATATTCAAATGAGTTTGTGAATATTTTAACCATCAATCGCTCATACTTAATCATTAGTGACTATTTTTCTTGACCTTAAATGATAAATCTTCCAATTAAATGGAATTATTGTCTAGTTTAATTGAAGTAAATCGATCGAAAACAATAATCTAAATTATTAGACGGATCCTCAAAACCTTCGTCGTTCTCTATATCAATTTATTTTATCATTTTAGTTTTATTCTGTTACTTTAAAAAAAAATTTCATCTTAGTATTTTTCTTTTTTATTTGGTTGCAAGTTCATTTTAGAAAATTTTTGCATTGTTTAAGTTATTTTCTTTATCACATAAGTCAATCCCTGTAGATTCGACAATGTTAGGTACTACACAACCTGTATACTTGTAGGTAAAACTGCATTTAATTTTTGGTTCACTAGTTTGGCTCAAAGTTTAGGCGCAACAAGTTTTTGGCACTATTGTCGGGGATTGCAACGTGTGATAAGATTTTTTTCAAAAAAAGAAAAAAAAAATATTTTTGGTAATCTTTTGCTAAATTTCTCTTATTTTTGTAGGTACAATTTTTGTTATTTTGTCGAGAAAGGGATCGAGTAGCATTGCTTTCATATTCATATCATTTAGTAATCTCGTTCTATTCTTTTTTATTTTCTTGCTTGTTTTGCATTTAGTTTTTAGAATAGAAGACTTTAGGTGGTGCATACATTAATTAATTTTGAGATTTGTCCTTACCTTTCAATGTTTTTTAATGTACTTGAGCCTCTATGATGAATGATCTCGTGGCAACGTGATCAAACTGATAGATTGAGGAAAGATGAAATTGATTTAAAAGAATTGGTTGATAGGTTGTATGGTGATTCCAAAAATTCTCATTCTAATACCATGGCTGACAATCATAGTGATCATGATGAACTCAAAAATGAAGAAGCTCAAAATAATCCACCAATGAGAACTTTGTGTGAGTATTTGTAGCCAACAAGAACAAGTACTCTATCTTGCATGATTTTTCCTATGAATATGTGGAATTTTGATTTAAAACCGGGAGTATTTTAATTACTTCCCAAGTTTCATGGCTTAGACACAGAAAATCCTTGTTTGCATTTGAAAGAATTTGAAGAGTTTGTGCAACTTTACAAAACCAAACTATCAATGATGATGTTGTTAGATTAAAGTTGTTCCAATTCTCTTTGAAAGAAAAATCTAAAAATTGACTGAATTCCTTGAGACCAAGATCTATTGGCACATTGCAAGAAATGCAAAGAGAATTTTGGAAAAGTTTTTTCTAACTCACAGGACCAACACTCTTCGCAGAAGCATTATGAACTTTTCTAAAAAAGATAATGAAACATTTTTTTATTGTTGAGAGCGTTTTAAAGAATTATTGCTAACTTGCCCACATCATGGCTATGAGACTTGGCGCATTACTAGTTTTTTCGACGAAGGTTTAACATCTCAAATGCACCAGTTTGTAGAAATGATGTGTCATGGTGAATTTTTAAATAAAGATCTTGATGATGCTTTAGACTATTTTGACCAATTGGCTAAAAATGCCCGATCTTGGGACAATACAGATCGTTTTGATTGGTCAAATAAGTCCAAGCGTAGTGCCATGTCTCAAGAGGATATGTATGTCCTCAAAAGAATTGATGATGTGAATGCTAGAATAATAAGTTTGACAAGAAAAGTCGAGGCCATGGGACTTAGGAAGGTAAATTCGGCTAAGGCCATTGAAAAAGAAGAAGAGAATTGTGACATATGTGAGATTAGTGGACACCTAACCTAGAATTGTCCAACAATTCCTGCTTTTAAAGAGGTGTTGCCTGAAAAGGCAAATGTCATGAATTCTTATAGAAGACCATTTTCTTCCCCTTATTTGAAATCATATAATTCTGGATGGAGAAATCACCCCAACTTTAGTTGGAGGAATGAGTCCAATTCAAATCAAAATCCTTAAGGGCCTTCTTCTTCTACTCCTTATGTGTCTCCACAAAAGAGAACGCTTGAGGAAACATTACAAACTTTGATGCAGGGGCAATCCAATATTAACACTTAGACATTGCAGGCCATTAATGAGATGAGAAGCTCTATTAGCGACTTGACCTTTGCATTGCACGCTCAAGAAAATGATAAGTTTCCTGCTCAACCTCAGCTGAGTCCCAAAAGAAAATTTGAGGTACGAAATTCAAATTCTTTTGATTCAAAATTTGAATATGTTAAGTTCATCACCACTCTACGCAATGGAAAAATAATTGATAAGAGTATTTTAATGAAAGTTGATGAAATCAACGATTCTTCAAATTTCAAGAGTGATGGTGAACTTGACAAGGTTGAGTTGGATATGCCTGTGATAGCCCCAATACCTGCCCATTTTCCTCAAAAGTTGCAACTTTCTCATAAATTGGTTCAAAATGCTGACATTTTTGAGAGTTTCAAACAAGTGAAAATTAACATTAATTTGTTGGATACGATTAAACAGATTCCATCTTACGCTAAATTTTTAAAAGATCTGTGTACAGTGAAATGTACGATGAAAGTGCAAAAAAAGGTTTTTCTCACAGAACAGGTAAGTGCCGTCCTTCAAAATAATTCTTCTCCAAAGTATAAAGATCCAGGTTGTCCAACAATTTCTTGAATGATTGGAAATTTTAAAAATGAGAAAGCTTTACTTGACCTTGGTGCCAGTGTTAACCACATACCTTACTCGGTATATAAGTAATTGGGTCTTGGATAACTTAAACCCACCAATTTAACACTCCAACTTGCTGACTGTTCAATAAAAATACCGAGAGGGATAATTATGGATGTGTTAGTGCAAGTAAGTAAATTTTATTTTCCAGTGGATTTTATTGTTTTGGACACTGAACTTATCTTTGATGTTTACACTCAAATTCTTATAATTTTAGGCAGACCATTCTTTGCGACATCAAATGTTTTAATAAATTGTAGGAGTGGTGTGATGACGATGATGTGCATGAAGTAAATTTGATCTAAACTCTTGTTCAAAATAAATTTGATTCGACCCTCTTGAGGCTTGTTTGGTTCATGGTGAAAATTTTAATGATGATTCTATACTTGCATCTATGAACTTTTTTGATAGAATCTACTTATATATAATGGACACTGATAAGTGGAGGACACGTTTTGAGGAATTACCACTTTGTGATATCGTGCCCCTCCCCTCAAGTGTGCAAACACTAAAACTGGATTTGAAACTTCTACCTGCTGATCTCAAATATGATTTTTTAGGCCAAGCAGAGACTTTACCAGTAGTCATCTCATCAAAATTGGATGAAATTCATGAGAGAAAATTAATTGGTATTCTCATTGAACATAAAGAGGCAATAGGATGGACCATAACTGATATTAAAGGTATTAGTCCTTTAATTTGTACCCACATGATATATCTACAGGACAATGCTAAGCCCTTTAGAGAGATGCAACGTAGACTGAACCCCAACATGAAGGAAGTTGTCAGAGTGGGGGTGTTAAAACTTTTGGATGTAGGGATCATTCACTCTATTTTCTGACAACAAATGGGTTAGTCCTATGCAGGGGTGCCTAAGAAATATGGCGTGACTGTAGTACTTTAAATAGTGCTCAAATGAATTATTCAACAACTGAAAAAGAGATACTTGCAGTAATTTTTGCACTTGACAAATTTTGTTCTTATTTGATTGGATTCCAAATTTTCATTTTTACTGATCAGTTTGCTTTGAAGTACCTTTTAGATAAAAAGGATGCAAACCCTAGGTTATTTAGATGGATCTTTTTGCTGCAAGAATTTGATTTGATAATTAAAGATAAAAAAACGAGTTGAGAATGTTTTTGCTGATCATCTGTCTAGACTTGTTCTTTCAGATTCCATGGAGACAATTCCTGTTAAAGACACATTTCAGATGAGCAGCTTTTTGGTATATCTAAATTGTCTTGATATGCTGACATTGCTAATTTTCTTGCTACATGTGAAATTCCTCACATTTGAACTCAACAAGACGAGAAAATTTTTTGTAGAGGTAAAAAAATTCTTTTAGGATGATCCATATTTGTTCAAATATTGCCCGAATTAGATAATTGGACGATGTGTTCCTGATAGTGAATTTCAAAGTGTGATGTTTTTTTGTCACTCTGGGGCATGTGGTTGCCATTTTTCTCGCAAGAAAATAGCTTCTAAAATTTTGTAATGTGGTTTCTATTGGCTTACCATTTTCAAGAACACCTATGAATTTTGTAAAACTTGTGAGCGTTGTCAAAAATTGGGAGGGATAATCCTGGTTCTGGGAAAGCTAGTGGGGAGAAATGGTAGGGCTGCAGGTGTGATGACCCGCTTTTACGTGTATTTTTACTGAAGGAATGTTTTTAGTTTAATTAATATATTGGTTTATTTATTTTAAATTAATGTATTTTAATTGGTTTTTATTTTATTTGATGTGGTGTTTAATTTATTTTAGTCGTTTTATGTTTTTAATATCGCTTTCGGCGGAACAATTTTTGGATCCCGGAAGTGAGGATTGAACCTCATTTCATTTCTTTTCACTTATCTTTTTCCCTTTTCCTTTTTCTTTTTTTTCTTTTCCTTCCTTTTTCTTTCTTTTTCTTCTTCTTTTCCTCTCCGGCTCTCTCTCCCCGTGCTTTCCCCTTCTCTTTTCTCCTTCTCGTCGCCCCTACTTCGGCCGGCCAGTGCATCGCCATCCGGCGGTTGTGTTGTACACCACCCCCACCATTCTCTTCCCCTCCCACCAGAGATCATCCTCACCAATTTTCAGAGCCATCGGACCAGCCGTTAGCCGCCACGCATGGCTTAAAGTCGCTGCCCCAACCTTGTTTTCCACCCCTGTTGATGACTTGCAAAATTTCATGTTGCAGATTTACAACTTTGCTCGAGCGGAGGCTTTTGGCCGCTCGAGCGAACTCAGGCAGATTCAAACGCTCGACTGCCGCTCGACAGTGAGCTCGAGCAGGTTGCGGGAATACAAAGATCGCTCGAGCGGAGACATTGGCCGCTCGAGCAAAATCAGACAGAGTTGAATGCTCGAGGTGCGCTCGACAAGCCGCTCGAGCGAATTTAGGCAGAGTCGATCGCTCGATGTTCGCTCGACACCCCGCTCGAGCGAACATCGTATTTTGACAAATCTAGGGTTTTCCGCCGTCACACCATATAAAAGTGATTTTTCACTTTATGGCCGTACCTTTTGACTGGAGAACACATTTTGGGAGAGAAAAACACATCTAGAAGGATTCAAATCATCCGTTTTGAAGAGGGAATTCCACATATTGCACGTACGTTGGAATCATACACGAGCACAGACGGGAGAAAAGCCTTGAATCATTTCCTTGAGTTTTTGAAGACGAGTTGCGGTTGCAAGGAGTATTTTTCAGCGTTTATTTTCTTCCAATTTTCTCAGAACAATTATGGTGAATTCGTTTATATTGAATTCAATTTCTAGTATGAGCTAAATTTTCTTTATTCTAGGAAAACGATGTAACCTAGTTCCGAACTATGCTTGATTGTCTATGCTAATTTAAGGCGATTCTCTCTTTGTTTATCTGATTTATTCTGAATTTATTACTTCTAATTAACTGGCCATTGATTAGATGATTTTTAATCTTGTGATTTGCTATCGAAAGAGGGAATCATAGGGTAGATCTTGAATATTTCAGCATAGGTAAGTATAGAGATCGAAAGATTTGTATGAACCTATGTAGTAATTAAATCATTGGTCTTATTGTGTTCTTGATTATTTAATTTGCATATTCTTGTGTGAATTGATGAACAAGAATAATTTTCAATTGACTATCGAAAGAAGCTTTTGGATGAATTAGAGATTTGCTAATAGATAAAAAGAATTAAATTAAATTAGTTGGATGAGAAAAGCATAGTGAAGAATTAGGTGAAATCAGTTTCCTAGAAGTTTTCTTTCCCATTAATCTGATCTTCGAGCGTCAGTTTTATTTCATTTGCGTATTTCTCTTTGAGTAAATTTTAGTTTAAATTGCAACTACGAAAATTTTAGTGATTCCTCTAGATAAAATCGAGATTAGTATAATTTTGGTATTTGGCATAAGTAAGGTATCAATCCCTGAGGACGATACTCTTCTTATCACTTTTCTATAAAACTACGATACTGTGCACTTGCAGTTTTGCACCGATCACCTGTCGCCGGTTGCTTTCGCAGCCCAAAACCGCCGCTCGCCGGCGGCGTGGCCTACACCACCCACCCAGTTTTCTTCCCCTCTAACCGGTGAACATCCCCACCAAGTTTCACCTCCGTCCGAGCCACCGTTAGCCACTACGAGCTCCTCCAAGCCACACGGTTTTTCATTGTTTCCGGCGCCGTCGCACCACCTCCGGCCACCATCTCTTCACAGCTTCTTCCTCTACCTCTTGCCGACCTAACCCACCTAATTTCGGCCCCAATCCGTTGCCGGAGCAGCTCCCACGAGCTCAACTCCGTTCAACCCCTTTTTGCACTTCCACCGCCGTTTCCACTGCCACCCACGGCCAAAGCTCACTTACTTTAGCTTCATAAATATCTCAAGGCCATTCCCTATCAATTTCGTGCCTTGGTTTGTCCCCGTTCGAAAGTGGGTAATTTATTACCCACGACCACAGTGTAAAATACACTGTTATGTTGCTTTTCCTCCGCCGTTTGCAATGCCGTGAGCTTTAAAAAAATACCGTATAGCGCTGTAAGTATTTTCCAAACTCTACTTTTAGATTTAAATATATTTTGCTCTTACAATAAATTATCTGGTTGGTTGGTTGATTCCGAACTGAGTCCGAGGAGTTCGGGGGTTGGATGGATGGAGGACGGAGTTGCTTGGTTTGTTGATTTATGGTTGGTTGGTTGTGTCGTGCATTGAGATTGCATTTACATGGTGCATGCACGTGCATTTCATTTTAAATTGAGAAAATCATGTTTTATTGGTGTAAATGGATTTTCGGGTGCGTGTGTACCACGACCCCAATCCGAGATGGGGTATTATCTCGGTGGAGCTCCTCTGGCCACTCGGGAGCGTAATATATTGAGTGACGTCCCCTGAGTCGAAGCTCGGCTACGAATGCGCCGGGCGCAGAACTGAGCGACAACGGGAGCGGGGGCTAGGGGATGCTTGGCTACGAACGCGCCCGGCGCGGAACTGGGCAACTCTCTATGCACCGACTCCGTGGCCCTTCGCTAGCGAGGGCTAGAGGATGCTTGGCTACGAACGCGCGGGGCGCAGAACTGGGCATCGCTTGTTTAGGTGTCATACACGTGGTAGTTATCCGCGGTGTGGCACGGGAGCCAGGGTGTGCGGATGACCCCTAGGGGAGGTCATGGTGCATAGGAATTAATGAGTTATTTGGATTGAGTTGGATATGGGCCAAATGGACTTTTGGCGTGACATTTGTAAAGATCATGTTTTTGGGCCAAATGGGATTTTTGGCGTGCGTGGAAAAATACGGTTATATGGGTTTGTGCATTGGCATTCTCTCATGCATATTGTTTGAGTTGTAATATATTTCTATCTAGTGGTGTTTGGATTTTACTTACCTCCGGCACCATTTTTGGTACCGTAGATTTTGGTGCAGGGATTGAGGAGGAGGAGGAGGAGGCTGAGCCCGAGGATGCGGCTCCGCCAGAGTTTTGAGTTGGAGTCTGTGCTTTGGAGTTGGCTTTGAAACAATATTTGTATTTGTAATATTTTATTATGTATGATTTGAACAGCTTTGTATTAAACTATGAAAAATTCTGGTACTTAGTTATATGTCTTTGCTATCCGCTGTGTGTCTTTTCGTGCACTTCTGTTGTTTACACACACTTGGCACTCGTCGATAGGATGGGGACCCGTGTTGTCATCATCCGAACGTCTCGATTTCCCCGTGTCCATGCGTGAGGATTTGGGGGCGTCACAGCAGGGGAGTTTTCCTGGAAAGTGAAGCTCTGGTTTTTCTGGGAAGATTTTATTTTCTGGGTTTATAAAAAAAGAAAAAGAAAAAGAAAATGCTGGTGAGGCTCTGGTTTGGGGAGACGAATAGGTGAGAGATGAGAGGCTTGGTTCGGCTGGACTGAAACTAAAAGCAAGGGGAGTTTTTCATTTGGGTGGTGTTTTTGTTTTTTTTTTTTTTGGTGGTGGTAGCTGTAGACGGAACAGACGAAAAAGGAACGAGGGGGATTTTCTGGGGCAGGAGAGCTGAAACGAGAAAAACAAAAAGAGAAGCTTGGAATGCAGCTTGAGACGAGAAAAACAAAAACAACGTAACCAAGGGAGGTTCGGGCTTCCGTTTGAAGCTTGGAACACAGAAGTGAGAGAAAGCGAGGCGGGGTGTTTTTTTTGGTTGTATGTTCTCTTCACTTTTGTTCTATGCACTCCGTTGTTTTCTAATGTTTGGTTGGTGTGTTTTATTTTAGTTTTCTGATGGAGAATATTTCTTTGATTTCCTTAGCTCTCGTGTTGAACATGGTTGGCTAAATTTTTGTACTAAGATTAGAGGTGAAGTCTAATGATTTAAATATTGTTTTCGGATCAACATTAGAATTTATATTGTGAGTTTGATTGATTGAATGATTTTATTATTGGATATTTTGATTATCTATATATTTATCTTGATTTATTGTGATTTTCTGAATATAGTGAATGTTTGAAAAAATCCCTGTGATATTCAAATGAATTTGTGAATGTTTTAATCATCAATCGTTCATGCTTAATCATCAGTAACTATTTTTGTTGACCTTAAATGCTAAATCTTCCAATTATTCTAGTTTAATTAAAGTAAATCGATCGGAAACAATATTCTAAATTATTAGATGGATCATCGAAACCTTAATCGTTCTCCACATCAACTTATTTTATCATTTTAGTTTTCTTCTATTACTTTAAAAATCTTTAATTCGGTAATTTTCTCTTTTTATTTGATTGCACGTTTCTTTTAATAATTTCTTTTCATTATTTGAGTTTAGTTTCCTTATCATATAAGTTAATTCCTGTGGATTCGACTCTATTAGGTACTACAACACCTGTATATTTACAAGTAAAACTGTTCTAAATTTTTGGTTCACTAGTTGAGTCAAAGTTTAGGCACAACAGGTTGGACCTGATCGCCCCCTGAGGGTGCGTCAGCTTCCTTTAACTGCGGTACTGAGAACACATCGGTGGTTGGCTGCACAAGTGTACGAATCTGCTTTTCTTGTATGGCGTGGTCACGCCTCTTACTTTTTTCGGAGAATTTCGGTAGAGGAGGGGGAATAGTGTCTGAAATCATGAATGAATGCCCTTGAACATAGGATTGGTTGGGAGACATTAGGAATCGATCGATATAAACGGGCGTCAACAAAAAGTCGGTCCAGATATCATCAGGATGAGCTTCAGCCTAAGAACAGACAGTTTCAATTTAGGCCAGTTCCCGATGCGATAAAGGTTTCATGGTAGCCTTGTAACTGCCCGCTAGAAATTCAATAGTAGAATTTCTATAGACTTGAGGAATCTCGTGAAAACTCTGTAAGTTTTCATGAATTGGCTAATCGCAAAAGTTTTAGTTGGTCAACATAATCAATGTTATCATTCACTATGGTGCCAGAAATGCGATTTTAATTGTTTGAGATAGTTAGAAGTGTCAGAATATGTTATAGTCTACACCACTAGACTCAGTTGACTATTTAGGATTTTATAGCGCAATAACCAATTTTCATAATTTCGGACGAAACGGCTGTTTGAAACTGTGAATTTATTTATAGGGGCACTTCAGGGTTGAGTTTTGGTAAACGGTTTTACAGTAGGTTAATATGAATATTTAGAATTTTTTAGTACTAAGTTTATGCTTTTTTTGGAGTGAATAGTAACCTCGATAAGCGTACTAAGTGCAGTGTTTTCAAAATCACAGTGTGGAATGTCCAAATTAGGTTAGAGAAGTTTTATTTGGACACTTGACAAGATCTTAGTCACACATAGTGAATAGTATTAGACAATTGGCATAAAGAGGAACCATTTGAGCCAGATCAAAGAGGGTTTCAACCCTAGTGAAACCTTAAATGGTTGGAATCCAATTGAAATCCCAAAAACTTGGTTGAAACTGAAAGCCTAAACGGTTTCCCAAAACTCTAAAGTTGGCCTCCAAACCCTTTTTGATCCAATTTCTAGCATTGTGTTTAATCACTTGATTAAATCACTTCCATATACTATTAATTTCTCAAATTCTTGTTATGACATTATTATCCAACCTTTTAAATCTTGGAAATTTGATTGGGCCAAGAAAAATTGGATTTGAGATTGATAGCATCTCAAACCCTAACCAAACCCCCTTTAAACTCCAAATTGAAGCCCACTTGATTGAGGCTCACCAAGGATCACGAATTTGGCCACCTTGGCAAGGCTTCTTGGAGAAGTTTCCTCCCCCACATGGCAGACCATCCACTGCCCTTGGCTGCACCCAATAGTGCCTTGATGAGATGGAGAAACCCATCCCATCAACCTCCATACCTCATAGCTTTGCAGGCTGTCCTCTCCCTTCAATATTCTCCACTTTATGTCACATAGCCACCTCCAATCAAGGGTCTTTCAAGCCCATATCTTCCCCCTCCAGAAGTCTAGAGTTGTGCAAGCCACACTTCTTTCACTTTAATCACTTCTTCACCCCGTTCTTAGAGAGAAACCCAAAAGAGCTCTCTCGGGTATAGTTTCCTCTTTGAGTATAGTTTCCGTAGATATATTATTCGTATCATTCCATGGTCATTTGGTTGGTCCAAAGTATTTTTAACTATGGAAAGGTCATTCTGGGCGTGAATCTGGAGAATATGTTATGTTTTGGAGTTTTGGACCAAGTTAATGGATATATCTTGGTCCGAAAATTTTATGGAGTGTTGTTAGCATGTGTTTAAGAGTGTTCATTGAGGTTTTGTCGCATGACTAAAGCTTTTGATGATAAATTTTGCTTAGATCTAGAAACTTGAAAACTGGAAGTGGCAAAATAGTTTTTATTTGGAGAAAGTTTGAACATTCGAGGTCTGATCTTACTCTAAACGCTTTTATATTTTTATATGATGATCCTAAGTCTCTTATTTTCATGTTAGGATGTTATTTTGAAGATATTTAGTATTAGTTTCAAAGATATGATTTTTCTATACAAGAGGATTTCGGTTAGGCCTAAGATTTATTTTTTTGGATTAAATCCATGTTTTATTGATTTTTAGCCATGTGATTTTAAGTTTGATGGTTGTATCCTATTTAAGACACATTCTTAAACCATGTGATGCTTTATTTCGAAGATCTCACCTTCTTAAGCCATTGATCAAGAGATTTATCAAAGCTAATTGAGGAAAAAGTTTTTGTTTTTGGAAGTGTAAAACCAAAATCACTAAGTGTTATTTTGTGATTTTGGTGACTTTAGTTTGATGATTTAAAGCATGGTTGATCTTAGGATGATGTTATGAATATGTTAGAAGTAAGATTTGATTTTTGGAATTCTTGAAGATATTTTGATTTAGGGACAAAGCTTGTGATTCATGTGTTTGGATCTTTTTACAAAAGAGTTTGGTGTTGATTATTAGCTTTTTTTAAATGAATGTTTTAAGTATGGTTTTAAACTTAGGATAGGAAGATCTTTGTTGTAAAATTTTGGTTTAAGCATGGATTTTGAAGTTGGAAGGAATTGCAACAAAAATTAAAAGAAATGACCTATGGATGTTTTGGCTATAGTTTGTTTTCCATAGTTATGATTTGTTTTAAATTTTTCTGAATTGATTTTTGAGTTTATGACAAAATTTACATGAGAAATGTAAATTTTGAAAATTTTTGGAGTTAGGATGTGAAATTCTTAAGTTAGGGGTAAGATGGTCATTTTCTTACATGTAGAGGGTAAAATGGTAATTTTACTCTAAGTTAACTTGTTTTCATGTTTTTAATTGTTAGTAATTAAATTTCTAACTTTTAGAATACCCTCTTATAGTTTCTCGTGTTTCGTGCTTTATTTTCGTAGAACGCGACGATCAAGGTAAGTTAGTTTCTAACTTACTATCTGTTTATTGTGTATGTATGATGAGTAAGGGAACTATAATTTATGTATGTATATTATCATATATGTCATGTCATGCCACGTCATTACATGTTTATTTGTTATGCATGATTTATTCATTCACGAATATTTATCTGTTACACAATCTATTCTGTCACGTATTGCTATATATTATAAGTATGCCATATGTTACATGTGTGTCATATCCTGTAATATTTACCATTGCAAGTATATCATGTTAAGTAAAGAAGTCAGATCAAGTTTATGTTAAGTCAAGTTTCAGATCACGTTCATGCTAAGTTATTCATTTCAATCACGACCCTAAGTGCTAGGATGAGCTAATATCCTAGTGGAACTCATTTGTTCACGCTGGAGTGTTTAAATAGGTGTGAAATTCCCTGAGTTGACGAAGTACAGTGAACAGGTTGCGAATGGGGCCTAACTAGCTTGTCACCGGAGCGCGCCGGGCACTAACGGCGATGGAGCCATATTTTATTTTACGTGTGTTCACAGCAAGTGTGACACAAACAATTCATGGGGCCACAAAAACTGTGGAGCATGAAATATGGGTCCACAACAACTGTGGAGCATACACTATGTGAGACACAACAATTGTGACACGTAGATACCTGTATTGTGATGCGGTAATCGGCAACTACACACGGCTCAAGGGGACCCGTGTAGCACCCATATGGTCACGTTATTAATTACAGTCTTCTGAGACTTATGGTGAAATCATGGATCTTTATTTTGTTAAGTATGCTTGGTTATGATTTAACTATTTGGAATATTATAAGTTTGGTGCATAGTATTGCTAAAAAAAAATTATCCGCTGCGAATATTGCATAATGCTAGCTGCATGTTAGGAATATTACATCTTATATGTCATGAACGGAGGCAGGTAACTTTGTGTTTCATGTCCCGACGCTTCAGATGTCCGTTCGATCCCAACCGGAATCTGGGGGCGTCACAAGCCCACAAGCTCTTATCATCAAGTAGAGGTTGCCAAATCACTTTAACTGGAAAATCTCTGAAAATGTTTTCTTGGGTGGGAAATTTCCAGTCCTGACCGATAATAAAGAAAAACTTGGTTGTCTAAGCTTTGGCGTTGGAGTACCGAGTCTCAAACCGAGCCAAGGTCTGCCCGTTATCTTTCTTGCGAAAGCTGACGATGTTGCCCTTGGTAGCAGCTCTCACATTGTAAAAGGCCAAAAACTCCCAGGCAGTCAAATCGGGATAGGGATTGCCATGAGGCTTCAGGACCATATGGAAAACAATAGAAGCACAAATATATGCCCTCAACGCAAATGGGTGTAGTTGAGTTGGCGCTAGACCAAGAAGGTTCAAAATGTTGTGAATAGGGCGGCAAAAGGGGAGCCTCAACCCATGTGACAAAAGGGATACGGTCACAGGAACTTTACTGGCTAAACCCTCGTCATCGCAGCATCCAGACGAGGGAGCCTCCATAATAGTTGTTTCAGGGATACGATATTTCTCACGAATTCATGGTAAAAGTTTCTCTTGGAGGCTTGAGTGGCATGCGTACCCGTCGAAAGTTGTGCCCTTCGGGACTTGGAAAGGTTGTACGGAGCTGTCGCCTTGTTCAGCCATAGAA
Organism: Carya cathayensis; assembly: GCA_011037825.1. Lineage (NCBI taxonomy): Eukaryota > Viridiplantae > Streptophyta > Magnoliopsida > Fagales > Juglandaceae > Carya > Carya cathayensis. Next base: position 950,718 of record QGSO01000209.1, read on the forward strand.
ATTGGAAGGGAGAAATGAAGCAAAGAGGCGAGAAGACAAAATGGGCAAGAAACAAAAGCAAGGAAGGAAGAATGAGGAAGAAGAGCTAGCAGAGGAAAAATTAAAGGAGATAGAGAAGGGGTATTTAAAGAAGAACAAATACGAAATGCCAACAACTGTAGACATCATGGCCTGACACTAGAGCAGAAGAGTAACCGTCGCATGAAAGCTCCCCTCCCCTTTTGCCATGACAGCAGGAAATCATGGGGGCTCCTCGATTTTTGGGAAAGTGAAATGGTGCAGGAAGGAGAGCACGAAAGGTCAGCGAATGCTCAAGGGTTCATGGATGGGCCGAGCTTGTACTAATATTTAATCGCGTTCTGTGTGCCCAAGCCCGTGGTAAACCATCAAAAGATATAGGGTTGGAAACAAAAGGAGGCCCATAGCGAGGTTCACGACATTTATAAGGCGGCAGGATTAATGATGTGAATTCCAATTGACTCGCTTTGAGACCCAGCAACAATATTAGAAAAACAAACCCCAGAAAGCCAATATCAAGTCTATTGGATGGAAGAATCTAGACCCGATGAGAAATCATTTCAAAAACCTAGATTATATGAAAATCTAGACCCGTTGAAGAACCCGTCTCAAGAACCCAGATTACAAAGGAGGAACGCCACAAAGGTTGTGATTTACCTTTGATAAGTTCAAAAGTTCAATAAAGAACAAGATGAGTAAACTTAACTCATAATGAAAATTCAATATTGTCTAACCACCTCAAATGAGGCTATAATTGGTTTAAATAAACAATCCCCCAAAACTCTAAGTGAGCCGCGGGTATTGTAGTGTGAATAGTGCCGCGCTACTGTAATTTCTAAAACCCTAGTTCATATAAATTAATAACTTTCCAAATATGCCATTGGCCAAAATACAAGACATTCCCAAAAACCCTAATTCATTAGAAATAAGATGTGTGGGCTGGACATCCCCTAAGCCCAATATTCTAGATTAATTCCTATGACTAATAAAATAAGTCATTTTAGTGAAATAAATAAGTTCATGGCCTTCAATAACAATAGGCCCAAGTCTTGTCTTTCATAGTATATCACATGGATGAAAATTGGATCTTCTTCTCTCAAGCCCATATTGAATATTGGGCTTTTGCTAGACTCATCCCAAGTAGATTTTACCCATCCTTGCATAGCTTCTTTAATCTTCTTATCTCTCAATCTTGTTATTGTCCCATCTAGAATTTGCGAAGGATCTCTAAGACTTGGTCCACTTTGGTGCCCATCAATTAATCAATATAAATTCTCTATGCTTGGGGGCAAAGAGAATTAGCGGGGTAACTGGAGGGCCTATTTAAGCCGAGAGCCCATTCTATCTTAAAAGCCTAATATGGAAGAAGCCCATAGGAGAGGTCTATAGCTGATTAAAGGGAGTTAGAGAGTCCAAAGTTCATCAAAATTATACATACACCACGCCATCTTTTACGGAAAGATAGAGATTTCATGCAGTTACGTGATCATTCCAGTATCGAGTGATGATCTTCACCGATAAATTCTGAATAAGATAAGCATCACGTATGAGTCTATAGATACCAGGTAATCCTTGATAGTAAGGGATCGAATTCTTTTTTGAATTTTGAATCATTTGGTTACACTTACTGACTTAAACATCGGAGTTTTCTCAAGTGGATTATACTGGAGTCTCTTAATAGTACATGGTTGAACGGTTATAGAGAGGAAGTAAGACATGTCCTTAATATGATGGTTAGGATTGATCCAATTCTCCCTATCACTGCCACATTAGCTCGTAACTAAGACTCATTTCTGGCAAGTACGGGTAGCAAAACTCTATCCAAATTAACAATAGCATGCCACTCTTCCATTAGTCATTCATGTATTTATGGATAAGGTCAATAAAAAACAACTTAGAGATTTACATGACTATTCATAATGGCTAGTGTACAAGGGTAAGATTGACAACTAACCCACAACGGATAGGTAGCTCCAAGTAGTGGGCAGATGTTGAGTTATTTTCTAGAAAGCGAAAAAGAAAGCTTAGCTGGCAAATAATATTCTTAGTAAAATATAAGAAAGGAAATTGAGGAGAGATTTGTTGCAATTACTATCTTGTGTTAATTATTATATTTTAGAGTTGACATTCATTTTTCAAGATTATTTAGATATAATCGCTTGACTTATATAGTTTAATTATACGTTCAGATTATACTAGCAAAGGAGAAAAAAAAGGCTGTGAGTTCTAAGCTCCATATGTTCATCCTCTTTATTAGAAGTGTAATTGGTCCGGTTCAGTCTGGTTTTAGATATATTTTAGAATCGAATCGGTATATACCGATTTTGAAATTTGAAGAATCAATACTGCATCGATTACACTCATAAACCAGTACTTCTAGTTTTACGGTTTCGGTTCGATTTTTTCAATATATTATATACTATATATAATATAATATATTATAATATATAATAATATATTGTAGTATATTGTAAATATATCATAATTGTATTATAGACTATAGTGATATATTATATAATAAGATGATATTAATATAACTATTAATATAATAGATTACAGTGCTAATATATATTTATTTATATAAGATTTTAAAATTTAATATTATATTAATTAGTAATTTATCATATGATACAAAATTATTATATATAAAAATTATATATAATATAAAAATTTATATAAAAACATTTTATACAATATAAAAAATTAAAAAATATATATAGATCGGTCCGGTGTTCAAAAAAAAGAATCAGAATCATATTGATTTTGACTAATTTTGAAAAAAATGAAACTAGTACTGAATCAAACCCACCGGTTTAGTAAACCGGTTCACATATATTTTTTTTAACCCTTACTTTTTATAGAATTAATAGAAAGCGAAGTTGGAGATTAAATCTAAAAAAATTTTATTTCAATTTTATTATCTAATAGATACCTAAACACAAAAATTAATGTGACTTTTGCTTAAAATTCAAAATAAAAATATTCTTAAAAAATTATATTCAAACAAAATTTTAAATTCTCTATATTAATTAACTTTCATAAACTACCCTATTACAAAACTTATTTTTTATAAAAAAAAATTATTGAAAATTTCCCTTCTTATTTTCCAAAACCCAATCTTAAAAAGGTCTCAAAATTTATCACAATCATACATACATATCCCATAAAAACTCGGAAATAACGTAAGTTGCGATTCACAGGTGGAAACAAAAACACAGGTGACGTCCAAAGAACAACTCGGCCATTGTGTGTCATTAGTTCGAGAAAAACCGAAAAACAAAAGATCTCTCCGCCTTCTGAAACCTTCTTACAGAAAAACCCAATAATCAACTGCCACGTAAGCAAAAACTACGGACCCCAACGTGATCAAAACGCACAACTTTGGCTGATGTGGCAAAATACGAATTAGCGCACACGCTTCATTGTTTGTACACGTGGCGAACAGAAAGAAGCCACGAGTGGGTCCCAGAGGCCTGAAAACCCCGACTCGTGCTCGTGACTCGCACTGTCCCGACTCGTTCCCGACTCACCCCGTTCGTTACCCTTAGGTTTTATATATATATGTCTGCAGCTCCTTCACTGCCATACTTGGGGTTTTAGCCCTTTTCTCTCAACCTATCTGGCTCTCTGAGCTCAGCTCAGCTCTCTGCTACCGCCAGATCTCTAATCAGGTAAATATCCAACGTCCGCTTCCCTATCATTGCGATGTTCACGACGCTGTATCTTTAGGTTCCTTTCATTTTTTTTTTTTTTTTTGCAATAATGTTAAAGATTCCTCAGGTAAGCTCTACCTTCTTCGTTCACTTGCCTTCTCCATGTACAAAGCTCAAACAATTTACATTTTCATATCTACCCTCTCTTTGAAAAGTTGCAGTGCATGCGTAGTTTTCCGTTAATCGGTGGAATTGATGGCTGTTCTAACACAAAAACATATCTGTGCAGTGTATGGAGCAGAATTGGTGCAATCAAGAGCGGAGCTAGATCTTTTTTGGTTGTTGTGATCATATTGGCATGCATAGTTCGAAGAAAACTGGGCAAGGTGGGGATGGAGAGGCGGAGGCGAGGCCGGTGCGCACCAGCGATAGGCTTCGGAGACGGCCAAAGATTTATGGACGGGCTTACCTGTATTATAACACCAACATCATTCGCACCAGGAAAGGAAAGGGCAAGAGCAAGACCAGGACCGCCGCTTCTCAGATTGCCAAGATGTTGTGCGTGCGAGCACCGAACAGTGATGTAAGTGATATTTGTTAACATTTCTTTTGCGATGTATGTTGAATAGTGTTTAATTTGATTTGTCGGACATTTGATTAAGCAACGGACGAGGAGGATGTTGTTGATTATCCATAATTATCGGGTGCAAATATCATTTTAAGGCTGTGTGTTTCTTATATGTCACTTATTTTAAAGACAGGACCTGAATTTGGAAACAGTGGTTTGTGCATAATGCGATACTTCTTAACCAGCATTGTGGTCAGAGCTTCTTCTAGTGTCTTGTTTAATTGAATGTTTAAAGGGGAAAATGGACTGACAAATTTGTACGGATTCTTGTTTGGTGTAAAATGCAATTACCTCATCGGATTTTCAAGAGTGTTTTTTTTTAACATTTTCATAATCTATTGAAATTTCATTTTGTCGATGGCAGTGTGATTGGTGTGCTTTAGTGTATGGAAAACCACCAGTGTCAATGCACCTCAAAGTCAAAGTTCTACTATGTACTTTTTTGGGTCAATTATATGTGGGTTCGGCTTGCCTCCAGTTGTTCACTAACAGGATAATCTTCTGTTATCATTTCCATGTTATTTTGTTTTCATATAAAGGGTAAAGATTAAAACGCATAATCTCCTGTAAATTTTAACACAAAGTTAACGTATTCATTCAAAATTTTCTAAAGTTTAGCATTGTTTGCCCCAAGAGCAGCATGGAAACAGGAACGATTGAAGAACGACTCTGTGTGCATCAATATCTGTCCTCATAACCAACTATACTTGATCCTTGCTAGGTGGGTTCTCTTGTATACGTCTATTGTACTAGGGTGACACCTATTGATAATAAAAAATTTTACTTCTATAAAAGAAGAGCTATACTCCATAAAGAATCTTATTTCATTAAGAAAAAAACCATAAAATACTTGCATTGCACGCAAAAGAGAGAGAGAGGGGAAGAAAAAAAAGAAGAGAAAAATTACAAACAAAATCTTTTTTTTTTTTTATAAGTAAAAAATTACAAACAAAATTTTTGATTCTTCAAGCATCTGTTTTGGCATCATTTCTCTGGATGCAATGATTTAGGCTAGATGGTTGAAATACAGTCCTCTTCAAATTTTTATAGAACTTTTCACTGAAATTTGGGATAATTAGACCAACAAGATATTTCTGAACTTTTTATTAACTATAAACTTGTTTGTAATGACTATCGTGTCGCTTCTTTGCAATCTAGTGTACCACTGGGATCCTAGTGGGTTTTTGATGAACTACAAACTTGTTGGAAATGACTATCGTGCTGCTTGTTTTTCTTCTCTTATTATTCTCAACCATTAGTTCTCACAATGAAAAACACTTTTTTAAGCCATTCCAAGAGAGATTTACGTGACATCCCTTTGAAACCAAATGGAAGAACTTAAAGGAAGAATGGATTATAGCTACCTTATGGGCATATTTAAAGAGAAGAGTTAGAAGGAAATATCCTATGAAGATGGAGAGGGATCACGGGGACACCACAGATTGCAGCTTTGTGGAAGATGGCTCCCATTTACTTTAGTGTATTTGGAGTGAAAGGAATGACCAAAATTTTGAGGATTGTGCGCATTCTTTGGAAGATTTTCAGAGTGTTTTCTGGAAGACTATTTATGTGGGTAGTTATTATAGACTTTAATGGTCTCAGCTTTCATGATTTCCTTGTAACTGTTGCTAGTTCCTAACCAGGTGTAATCACATGTATACTTCCTATGTACTTGGGCTATGTCTATTTCTATATCAATAAAATATCTTTACTTATAAAGAAAAAATCCTATGAAGTGACAAGGTAGATTGAAATTTCAATTTGATTTGGTTGGGGTTTGGCAATCTCTTTTCTCTACTGTTGTTGCTTTTCTCTTTGATCTTTTGCAAGGGAAAGAAGATTACTCCTAAATTGAATGTATATGGGAAACTGTGTTAGCCTCCTATTTCGGTTTATACTGGGTTCTAGTATTTGAGAAGGTAGTGACATGGTAATGATGACAGGAGATCTCCTGTTAGTGAAATACAGGAAGGAAGCTGAATATATATAATTTAGGTGGGCCACCACAGTGATAGCATGACTTTATGCAATATTCTGAATTTCCTTTATGATGGTGAAAGATAATTGCTTTTCCTATTTTCTTGTTTTTATTTTTTATGCTTGTAAGGCATTGCGTACCTATAATAGTGAGACATTAATTTAACAGGTTTTTCAGTCATGGGCATTATGACATTTTTGCTAAATACATGGTTTGAAATTCTCATATATGGTTTTCATGGGTATATTTGCAGTCAGTCGCAACCAATCTTCGGCGTTCTACGAGAAAGAGAAGGGTTTCTGTAAATTTGGAAGATTACACAGATAGTTCTGGAACAGAGGATGAGGATTTGATGGTGAGGTTTATCACCCTGTCAAACATGCTACTTTATATTTCATTTTATTAGCTTGGCTTCAATAGGGTTCAGGTTTCAACAATATAACAGCTCTGTAATACATGATTTGGTTTTGGGAGCTAAAATTGTACCATTTTATTTCAGAGACCTGCATATCGACCTTTGAGGAACCAGGTTGGTAACAGTGTGAGTCATGATGAGTTATCATCTCCCAAGCGTAGGAAAATTGTGAAGAATAAAACAACACCTCGGCGGGAAGGACTTCGACCACGTCGTTCAAAAGTAGTTGTAAGAGAACAATTGGGTTTAGAGTCTGATGATGAGCAAGGTACTTCACTGGAGAAGGCTGGTCGAGATGACATGGTAAATGGAAATGATGATGACTATAATGATGCAGATGATGGGCAAAATGACGGTGAGGCAGAAGATGAGGGTGAGGGTGAAGATGATGGAGAGGAAGATGGTGATGATGAAGAGGGTGAAGAACAGGAGGGAAGAAGGCGATATGATCTTCGAAATCGTGCAGATGTTCGAAGGCTGTCTATGGAAGAAGGTAAGCCAAGACCGAGATCTCCTCGAAGGGTATTACACCAAGGAATGGGGCCAAAGGTTGGTAGGGATGTAAGGAAGGGTGGATCAAGAGTACATAAGCGTCATCGTTTAACGAGAGCTGAAGATTCTGATGATTCTCTTCTTGTGGATGAGTTAGACCAAGGCCCTGCAATTCCCTTGGTGCGAGGTGGGGGCAGATCTGGACCACCTTGGCTTTTTGGGGGACCAGACATGCATGGTACAACAGCATGGGGATTGAATATTGCTGCATCAGGTTGGGGTCATCAGGGTGATGCTTTCGCTACCTTGTCTTCTGGGATTCAAACTGCTGGGCCAAGTTCTAAGGGAGGGGCAGACATCCAACCTTTACAGGTTGATGAGAGTGTTAGTTTTGAAGATATAGGTGGCCTTTCCGAATATATTGATGCCTTGAAGGAAATGGTTTTCTTTCCATTATTATATCCAGATTTCTTTGCAAGTTATCACATCACCCCACCAAGAGGTGTACTATTATGTGGTCCTCCCGGCACTGGAAAGACATTAATTGCTAGAGCATTAGCCTGTGCTGCATCAAAGGCTGGCCAGAAAGTCAGTTTTTACATGCGCAAGGGAGCTGATGTTTTAAGCAAGTGGGTTGGTGAGGCTGAAAGACAGTTGAAACTACTTTTTGAGGAAGCACAGAGGAATCAGCCTTCCATCATCTTTTTTGATGAAATTGATGGACTTGCTCCTGTGAGGTCTAGCAAACAAGAGCAAATTCATAATTCTATTGTGTCCACTTTGCTTGCTTTAATGGATGGTCTTGACTCTCGTGGACAAGTCGTTTTAATTGGAGCAACAAACAGGATTGATGCTATTGATGGGGCATTGCGCCGACCTGGTCGATTTGATCGTGAATTTAACTTTCCTTTGCCTGGCTGTGAGGCTCGTGCTGAAATATTGGACATTCACACTCGCAAATGGAAGCATCCTCCTTCAAAGGAACTAAAATTAGAACTTGCAACAAGTTGTGTAGGCTACTGTGGCGCTGATTTAAAAGCTCTATGCACTGAAGCTGCCATTCGTGCTTTTCGTGAAAAATACCCTCAGGTATACACCAGTGATGACAAATTTCTGATAGATGTTGATTCAGTAAGGGTTGAGAAGTATCACTTTGTCGAGGCCATGTCAACAATTACTCCGGCTGCTCACCGGGGCGCTCTCGTGCACTCTAGACCGCTGTCTTCAGTAGTTGCACCATGTCTACAGAGACATCTCCTGAAAGCAATGAATACTATATCAGATATATTCCCTGCGGTTGCAGTCTCATCAGAGTTGACCAAGCTTTCTATGCTTTCCTATGGTTCTGCTATTCCTCTTGTCTATAGGCCTCGGCTTCTGCTTCATGGTGGTGAAGGTACTGGGCTGGTAAATATCATCGAACTTATATTGATATTGATAAATTGACACAATATTAACTGCAAATGAGATATACTTACTGCTTTAGTTTAACAGGATCATATTGGGCCTGCAATTTTACATGAACTGGAGAAATTTCCTGTTCATTCTCTAGGACTGCCATCTCTTCTTTCAGATCCTAGTGCAAAGACACCTGAGGAGGCACTGGTACATATCTTTGGTGAAGCAAGAAGAACAACACCGTCAATACTCTATTTGCCTCAGTTCAACATTTGGTGGGAAACTGTGAGTGCATGCTTTTTTCATATCTGATTCTATTGAAGTTCTAAACAAGAAATTGGTCATGCTCAAAATCCATGTTTTATTAAGTGTGCTTCATAAATCTATATTTGACTTTAAAAAAAAAAAATCCTTCATTGACTCTGTTACTTTTCCTCTTATCTAATTGGATAGGTTTAACATTGCAGGCACATGAACAGTTGAGGGCTGTCCTGCAGACTTTACTGGAAGAATTGCCTTCTGACTTGCCTATATTGTTACTTGGGACATCTGCAGTCCCACTTTCTGAAATTGAGGACTTGCCTTCTTCAGTATTTACTCACTGTTCTGTGTATGTTTTCAGTCTTTTTGTAAGCAATTTGCAAATTTCATAACTGATGTTTTTAACATTCTGATGCATTTTCTGTACATTGACGAGTAATTTTTCAAAAGAAGTATGGGGCTGTTGTGTACAAAAATCATTGATTTTAATTGTCTTTCAAAAAATCTTACACAGCAGACTCTAACACTGATAGTTCTAATTCTTTTGATGCTTATTTTTCAAATGCAAAAAGTTACTAGCAGTATGCTACAGTTCTTATTAATTTATTGTTTTTTTTTGCTAATGTAATACAATTTATAGAGGTCATAATTGTACATAAAGTTCTAAAGTGTCTTCCCAAAGCTTTAGTTCGTAGAGAACTTTAATTGACAAGTCAATTTTATCATTACTGAAATGCTTTTCATGGCTAAAATTACTTTTATAGACTAATGCTTTATTTTTGGGTCAGCTACGAAGTCGGTGAACCGTCTAATGGAGACAAATCATTATTTTTTGACCGCTTAATTGAAGCTGCTTTGTCGGTCTTGTTGGATGGCATGACCGAAAAATCCCGTGATTCTGCCTCTCTTCCTGAACTTCCCAGGGCCCCAAAAGTGGCAAGTGGTCCAAAGGCCTCTGAGATAAAAGCCAAGTTAGAAGCTGAACAGCATGCCCTTCGCCGATTGCGGATGTGCCTTAGAGACATTTGCAACCGGTCAGATTTTCCTTTCCTACACCTAGTCCATTCGATAAAGATTGGTTATTTCTTAATTGATACTACTACATGTCTTGATTTTTTTCATGACTTGCATTTTCTTAGATTATGACACGAGGGATTTAACATATAGTTGCCTTTCTTCATAAGAATCTTCTAAAGTTCTCAATCTTTTCTTGATGATGTGGAACCTCTCCAAGACAGGGCTCCCTTCTGAGCCAACCCTGGATATATGATCGAATCCATTAAAACCGTGTATCAGATAATCCAACATCACTTCTAAAATGGAATCTAACCCAATATGTCTGAGTCTGTAGATCATCCTAATACTGTCCTTTGACCACTAGCCTCTGTAAACTCTCTCTCTCTCTCTCTCTCTCTCTCTCTATTGTGCACACACATACACGAAAGAATAACACCATAACCACTTTCCCAACAGTCTTATTACACAAAATAAAATTTCTAACCCTCAAGCCACCCATGGAAGCTGGAGAACAAACCATAGACAATTTATCATATGAAATCTTAACTCATTGTTCACACCTTGCAAGAAATCTTGCTGGATTTTCCAAATGATTAGCAATGCCCTTTGGAAGAGGAAACAATGATATGAAAATGTGGGTAAAGTTGACAAAGTGCTCTTACTCAAAGTGATCCTTCCACCCTTGGACAAATGCATCTGCTTCCACCCTGCCAAAAGACACTCCGTCTTCTCAATATTAACATCCCAAATTGTTTTTTTTTGGTCTTAAAAGAGGCTTCCAAAGGAAGGGCTAAACATTTCATAGGCAATGAGTAGAACCCACACTCAAGGATACTAGCCAGCCCATCAATACTCTCTACAGGCCAATGGAAAACAGCTCAGATTTAGAGAAATTGATCCTCAAACTAAACACTACTTCAAAACACAAAATACAAACATTGCAGTGAGAGAATGTGGTCACGATTTGCCTTAAAATTGGCTTAACATCTGTGGATAGAACTGGCGAAGTGGAATAATCAACCCGTTTACATACCTTGTTCTCACAAAATACCTGATAATAAGTCCGAGTTGCGTAATTTCAGAAACCATTCTGCTAAATGTTTCCATGACAATGGCAAAAAGAAGTGGAGACAATAGAAACCAACACAAACCACGAGAACAAGTAAAAAACCCTTATGATTACCATTCGCTAATATTGAGAAGTGTATGGAGGAGATACAAAAAGCTATCCAAGCTACACCATCTCCTTGAAATCACTCATCATGTACATAAAATAATCCCGTAGTATCTTATAATGTAAATGATTAAGTTGTGGATTCATGTTGACTTGCTGAATGGAAACAATAAAATGAGATCTTATTTGATTATTTCTGTTTTTAGGCCTTGGCTCACGCTAATGGAAAGTGTTAATCTGGCTCATGATTTGCAAGAATGGTTCGGCTTATTTCTGGTTGAAAAGAAATATTATCAACTTCAACCAAACCAAATTTAATATCTTGTAGTTGGCTTCACTAGGCTATGACTTTAACAGGCAATCAGGAGCATTTTGCGTATGACTTCAGCATTAGAAACATTATAACTACTCTCTTTCTCTCTCTCGCTCATTCTCGGTATATGTTTGTTATTCTTGTATTCGCAGGATTTTATATGATAAAAGGTTTAGTGCTTTTCATTATCCAGTCATGGATGAGGATGCTCCAAACTATCGCTCAATCATTCAAAACCCTATGGACATGGCTACTTTGCTTCAGCGTGTTGATTCTGGGCAGTACATTACATGTTCAGCATTTTTGCAAGATGTGGATCTCCTTGTTTCCAATGCGAAGGTGTGCTACCCTTGCTTTTATGCATGTTACTAAATGTTCATTGCATTGTCTCCTTTTTGTAAGCAATATAACTATCAATCTAAAAAAATGAGATTATTAATTATGGGATGATAAAAAAAAAAATAATCTCATTAAATAGAGGCATAACTCCCCCTATTAAGGAGAAAAAGGATGTTCTATCTACTTAGTGGCCTTTCTTGGTCAGTGTTTAACCTTACAAGACTAATTGCTTTAACGAAATGATATTATTTTGCTAAACAACAATTATTTTACCTAATGAAAAAAACCACCGTGTATCATATTATTAATTTACCTATCAAAAAAAGAAAAATTTTGTGCATCCTGAGTTTGTATTGATAGACTACCGTCAAGGATTGCTTAAATTGGCACCTTCTTTATGTGAAAAACCAGCCAACTAACGATATCATTAATTAATGAATATGAAAAAATATTGGTTAGAATTGTTAAACCAAATTGGCTGTTTGGAAAAATCAGATATCATTTCAAGAATTTTTTTGCACTTTGAAAGAAATGTCTGTTATTTCCATTATTATCAATGCCACCGATAATTTGATTTGATATGGAGGGCTAATCAGGGAGTCTTTTTATATTTAAATGCTGAAGAAAATAAGATATCTTATGCTCTCAGTTCCTGGAAAAAAATGGTGCAATACAAAATTTATTGACTTACAGAACTTTTTGTTGAAATAGATTGCATTTATGACGCTGTGTAAAGAGAACCTTTTCTTCCGTGCGAGAATTTGCTGTGTTTTCACTGCATCACATTCAGTAATCATTTTATCTATTTTTTATTTTAAATATTCTAGGGTATTGAACTCATAGGGGGTTGGCTCAAGTGGTAAGAGCTTTGGTCTTGGTGGTATGCTCCCTCCATGTCTAAGGTTTGAGCTGTCACACCCTGTACCTGGGGGTGAACCCTTTATCCTAAAATTGACAATAATAAGAACTTAAATACAAAAGTCCTCCTAAATCCAATGTCTAAAAAAATCTTCCAAGTAAAATAAACTAAACACTAGTAAAATTTCTCTTAACTCCAACAAATCCACTTATGCCACCTGACACTTATATCACATTCTCTTATAATTATGTCACGTGCCATCTATTCCAACTGTCACAACCACTAAAGTCATCAGAAAAAAAGTGGAGATAAAGGGGAAGTCCACTGACTCAGTATGCAGCAAATCTATAATAGTGTGTAAGCACGAGCTAGTTACAGAATGTAGAAACAAGTAGTTCTAAAAAATAGCAGTGATATTTTCAAAAACATTTCTTTTTCAACGATAATATAACTCGCATATGAGGAACAATGCCATAGGCCAATAGAGACATTGATGATTGATGGAGCGGTTTCTTCTAACCAAACCGAGATCACATATCACATTGTCAACTATTGCAAGAGTTTTCTTTCAGAATAATTCTCTTGGAACCAAGACTAGATGGGCGTCACTTTGATGCTTGATTCATAAGAAGTAGGACTGCTTGAAAGGCTTTTTGAAGAAACAGAAATCAGAAAGGTGTTAAGAAGCATGGTGGGTGACAAAGCTTCATGTTCAGATGGGTATTCAATTGCTTTTATCCAAACTTGTTGGGTAGTGATTAAAGAAGATATAGTGGGTCTCTTTCATGAATTTCATGAAAGTGGTAGTTTTGAAAAGAGTCTCCAATGGAATGTCATAGAGATGATCTGTTGGCAAGAAAGGCAAGTTCACAATCCGCTCCTACTATCAAGCCATGACCACGCAATAATACAAATCCATTCCCATAGAAGAGTATTTGGAAGATAAAAGCACCCCTGAAGGCAATTTGTTTTTTTTTATGGACGACTTAGGAAAGATACTTACTATAGATAACGTACGGAAGCACCACATCATAGTGATGGATTGGTGTTGTATGTGCAAAAAGAGTGGAGAGTTTGTAGGTAATCTATTACTTCATTATGAGATTGCTACGATCTTGTGGAATGACTTCTTTGCTCAGACGGACTTAGCTTGGGTGATGCCACAAAGGATAATCGACCTCCAAGCTTCTTGGCTGGGCATTCGGGTAACCCTTAGATTGCAAGTGTGGAAGATGGTCCCAATTTGTCTATGGTGGTGTATTTGGAGGGAGAGGAATGCAAGAAGTTTTGAATATCGAAAGCGGTCAATGGATGAGCTTAGAAGTGTATTTTTCAATATTATTGGTTGATTGTATTTTATTTTAATGGCATGTCTTTTCATGACTTCCTTATATCATTAAACTAGCATGCATAGGTGATGCTTTTGTATGTCTTGTATACTTTGGCCTTTGTCTATTTTATTATCAATAAAATTTTGTTTATCGATGAAATATATATATATATACACACACACACGAAAGACATTAGGCACAAGCATAACTAAAATAACATCAGAAATAGAAACAAAGGCCATGTTTATCCCTGTGGTAGGGTTGCAAAACATAAATCACTATTTTCTCACCAAAGTGAGTGCACTCAAAATAGAGGCCACTATTAGATCCCATGGCAGGGCTAGAAATCAGAGGCCACTGTTATATCCCGTGGCAGAGCCAAAGACCACTATTATAACTCGTGGCAGAGCCTGTAACCAAAGCATAATAGAATCTTATTTCTTAGGGTTTATGGATGCAATGTCATATCATAATAGAGTACTAAGTAGATAAATATCATGTAATTAGATAGAAATTTCTAACACCATATTCACATTTTATGCAATAGAGAAATAGAGTACAAAATTTGATCATGTTTACACTAGTCATGATTAAATGTCACATTGCAATATTCGTATATAGAGAGTAGTGCAGAAAATGATCAAGACTGTTTTCAAAACAAATATGCAATCTTTTCACAAAATCTACCTCGATTAGTCTTTGGCAAAGTCTAGCATAGGAGCACTGCTTGCCTGAACCTTTTAACATCTCTAATTTCCTCACAACAATGCCAAGTGCATATCAATCGTCACCTATAAAATAGGCATGTAACTTACGTAAATTTTCAATTGTAGATAAATGTCTAATTGAGCATGTACTTTGTAATTAAAACTCGAAATACTAATGACCTATTTTTCATAAAGCCTAAAGCCATCATAACCCTAAAATCTATTTTTCATTCTAATGACTCAGTGGGTGGCTCGTGGTGGTCTGGGTGAGGGACGTTCTACCGTGTTGTGGTTCATGGTTGGATCTACGTGAATAATGTGCGGTGTGTTTTGGGCTTCGGTGGCTGAACATGGGGGAGCTTTAATTTGCAATTGGACGTGGCTCTCAGTTGGTGGCTGGCTAGCATGTGTTGTGGCTGAGGGAGGTGGCTCTGTCAGTCCTTGCTTCCCAATTTGTCGAGGAGTGCAACCAAACAGGTGCACGAGTCTGCTCGTGATGCTCGACTTCACGATGGCATCGCTCGGTGGTGCATGATGGCAGAGGTAGGAGACGTGGAGGAGCTACTATATGTGGGGTTTCTCTGTGATTGTTGCTGTCGTGGGTGCTTGGCTAACGGGATGATTCATTGTTGTAGCCTAGCTATGGCTCTTCGTGATTGTTGAGCCATGGAGGTGCAACTTGTTTCTCAGTTTGGTCGTGGTTGGGACATTTTTTGGACGGACCAATGTATGGTTCAGCGTGGAAGAGCATGCGGTGGAGGGTTGAGAAGGAAGGAAGGAAGGAAGGTTGAGCGGCAGCCCTTGGTTGATGTCCTACGTGCATGAAGATGCTGTGTTCGGGTCTAGGGCTTTCAAGATGCTGGGTCATGGTCTTTGGGCCCCTTTTTATGGGTTTTGGGTCTTGAAAATGGGTTGGGTCATGCTCATGGGTCCTAGCATTTTCGTGGTCAGTCTATGGGTTTAACAAATGGGTTGGCCCATTTAATCGGTTCAACTAAATTCTAAGGCTTGCCGATAATTTCATGGGCTAAGTTGCTTAATAACACTAATGAGCTGATCTTAAAATCCAAAGCGAGGCTGGCCTTGCATGGATAATGCCGAGGAGGGTGATAGACTTACTATCATGCTGGAGAGGGATACGGGGTAATTGTCACATTGCAGCTGTTTGGAAGATGGTGTCTCTATGCTTAATGTGGTGCACATGGAACGAAAGAAATGATCGCTGTTTTGACAATAGGGAACGCTCTCTGGATGGTTTTATGGCCTTTTTCTTTCATACATTGTTTCTTTGGGCTTCTTCTATTGTATTAAATAGAACGAGTTTTAATGACTTTTACGCTACTCTCTGTAGCACGTAGTTTGTAATTAGGCTCTTTCTTGTATACTTGTGTACTCAGGATTTACTGTTTACGTGGATCAATATAATCTCTTTTACTTGTCAAAAAATTAAAAAAAAATCCAAAATGAGGGCAACTCGTCATGAGGGTATTGTTATCATCCATACAGGCCTACCAACTCTTATTTGCCCCGTTATGGGTGGAAAACGAGAAAGGAAATGAGCAAGGAGTGAGGGATGAAGAAAAACTAACATTTTGCTGCTTAGGGTTGTTCAAGTTTTCACCTGCTTTTGTGTTCATTTTTTTCCTTTCATTTATTGATTTAATACAAAATTTTCAAGCAAGGCAATGACTAGAAGGATCTTAATATAAAAAGCGCAAAAGGTGCAACCAAGTATACAACAAGTATACGGGAGAGATCTATCTAGAAAGAAGAATCTTATTATAGTTTATATTATTTTTAAATGAGATCGATATTTTGTATGTTGAAGTGGATTTCTTGACTTTTTAGTTAATCCCTAGGGTTGGCTCAGTGGTAAGAGCCTTGGTCTTGATGATTGTTCCCTTTAGATTGAAGCTTTGAACTCTTTGGTGAAAACAATTTTTAGGGAATGTCCCATTGGTGAAAATCCAATGATTTACTTGATTCGTGCGATGGGGACATGCCACACAAGGTTGGGAGTTTAACCGGTTAAAAGATATGTTGCGTTTGCATTCTTTGGAATTCCTCGTCCCAAAAACTTAAGCTAATTGGAGAAGATAGAAACAAAAAATTCTCATTTAATTAAAAATTTAACAAACCAAGATGCAACATTGGAAACTTCAAAGAAAACATTATAAAAAATTTAATGAATATTTTTGTTTGTAAAAAATGAATAGGTGTAACACATTGACTAACACAAAATATACATGTTATCTATTGAGATCTTTTTCCTTCTATATTTACTTATTAAAAATTTTATCTTTTGTGATATCATTTTATAGGTGGTTAAAATGAAAATTATAAATGCTGTTTTTCTTTCCATTTATTCTTTTTTTCTTCTTTCTTATCAAATACCCGCATAACGTGAATATTTTATTCTCGCTTTTCTCTCGTTGATGAATTTGTAATCCTCCACTTTCTATCACCCTTACCAAATGCAGACCAAACTTGCTTGAGAATTGCAATTTATTCGAGTTATGTGTCCACGTTTAGTCACCCATTAAAGTACATAAAAGTCTCTTCAATGTCTTTATTTCTAAGACAGAAACAGGGTGTTATTGATTTTGTTTTGTGACTGGTTATTGCATTTTTTTTATAACTAGTCTGAACAAAGAAACAGGATCCATTGAAATTTCTGTCAATGTCTGAAGTTCTAACAGAGGAATATCTTGCACAAAAACCTAACTCGAAAGTTCATTGTAATCATGCTTTAGTTACTGATCAAAAGTCATGCTTTAGTTGTTGTGTTATGATTTTATCATTTGACAAATTGATGGATTCTGTTGTTCCTGGTTCAGGCTTATAACGGGGATGATTACAACGGTGCTAGGATTGTTAGTAGAGCTTATGAACTTCGAGATGCAGTAAGTTTATTTGTTCATTGCTTTTAGGTTTCTGGGGCCTCCCTTATATGCTATAAACTTATTCATTTACTTTCTCCCCCTCAGGTGCATGGGATGCTATCACAGATGGACCCTGCACTGGTTGCCTGCTGTGACAAGATTGGTGCTCAGGGTGGTCCTATGCACATGCCAGATGATATGGAGGGATCTACTTTCCCATCTACCCCAGTTGTGCAGCTTGGAACAGTTACCAGAGCAAGTGCTCGACTTCGTAATGTCCAGCCAGAGGTTAATCTAGATCAAAGCTACGAGGTACTTAAACGGCCAAAGAAAAATGCTGATGCTGCACCTGCAGGTATTGAAACCTTTATCGAATTCTGTACTTTTAATGCCTCAACGAATTTCAATGTCATGACTTACCAAAAAAAACAAAAACAAAAAGAACAATCAGCACTCACGCACACACGTCAGTGTTTATTTTGAAAAACACTTGCTTCGTAATTGGTTTTCTTCTTGCTGTATGGTCCGTTTTGAATTTACTATTCTGTTGGAACCTGTGCTGTTTACTGTTCCAGTAAAAATATCTTGCTGTCAATCTAGAGGGATATGCACTTTATTCTCTCAATGCATGGTGTTTATGAATGAATCAAATCTGGTGCATTCTATTGAAATCAGCTCTTCATTAGTTTGTTATTTCCATTTCTCATGCCACCCTTTGAATTTGACTCTTTTGAGACATACTATATGGATACATTTGATTCAGTGTCCATCCGCAACCTGGATATCGTTCTTTCTTGGAGACCATGCATGCTGACCCCTATCAGTTGGCTTGTGAAATGAAAATCTTTCTTCAGAGACAGAATGGTGTAGTATCAAAAAAGGAGGGGGGGGGGGGATTCTAGGGTTTTAGAAATTAGGGCTAGTGTTTGTAAATGATATGGGAATTGATGAAATTGGTTGGAATATTGAGTATTTCACAAATCTTGTTGCATCTGCTAGAAATTTAGGAACATAGATGGAAAAGTATTGGATTAGTCCTAGGAAACACTTCTTGTTAACTTCTCATAATCGAGTACTATTGTAAACTAGAAAAATCAAGTTTTTAATGCTAGGCTTCTTGATGAAATCAGCTTCAATCCCAGAAGACAAGTCACGGTATCAAGATTCATTTCCGGCAAAGTCATCCCAGGAACCTGAGACAAACGATACAAATCCGGAGAGGCCTGAAACATCTTCTGCTGATGGTAATCAGCTTGATATTATTGTCGAACCATCTGGTCATGCCGATGGGAGCGGATCCGAAGAAGTTACAATGTCTGATGGTGATATTTCAAGCCAAGTGGAGCCCGTCAAGCAGCTTTTTCTGGAGCGTACTGCTAACTACAACGTTCCACAGCTTGAAAGGCTTTACACGCGTATAATGAAGGGTGTTTTTGAAACCAAAGAAAAAGTGAAAGATCAGCTTAGGCCTTCAATTTTGATGTATTTGTTGAAATTTGCCGAAGATGAGGCAAATTTCTGATCATATGACCCTTTTCTTTTACTGAAACAAAAAATCCAAAAAAAAAAAAAATCTTCCAGTCACTGTAAAGTCGGGATTTTCTTTTCAATGCAAAATCATTGAGTGAAACCAATCTCTCTCTCTCTCTCTCTCTCTCAATTATTTAGATGGTTTGCAGTTATTCCCACCAATATGTATTGCTTTGGAATCATTTCTGAAGTGATGCGGATTATATTCTGCTATTTGGGAAGTAAATATTTTAATTAGTTATGAGGCAGGATTACTTTAGCTGTTTTGATGGCACTGTGGAGACACCATGTAAAATGTTTTTAACACTTTATGCTTTGCAGTAAAATAAAATTGTTGGATATTTTAACTCTAATCACGCGTATGCAAAAAAATTGGTCATCGTTTTTTTCAACGTATAGAGACATTTTGCTATATTTTCATCTCTTCCAGGAAATTATAAAAGTTTAATCTCGCATTTCAAGTTACACAAGCGGCATATCATGTAAAAGGATCCTCCAATTGACAAAAAACATATGGTGATTTCATGAATTACGTGAAAGAATTCATGAAAGAATCTGCTGAATTATTTACTGCAAAACTACAGGGGAACTTCAACGACGGTTCATAAAAAAAAGAGGGGACTTATTAAATACTCTCAAAGTGTAAACTAAGACGAAAATAATTTGTAATCTTCAAAAGTATTTTATGCCAGACTATAACACCCAGCCCAGTATTAAGCCTAAGCCAAGCGCAAGTTCTATAAATTTTTTAAGGTTAATATGTATGGGAAGTCTACTTGAGATTTAATGAGTAATTTTTTATAGGCCACGTGCTCAAAAATTTATTTTGGTGGAATATGAATTTTTTTAAGCAGAAATTTTATTTAACAGGCCAATATTTCGGACTTAATTAAACAATTCCAGCTAACTAAAACCTTTGCTCGTGGACTCATAATAAATTATCCAATAAGTTAGCCCGTGAGAACCAAGGGTCAAACCCCATGCCATGCACGTCTCCACACCATGCGCGTTTTTGTTCTCACTAGTTCAGTAGCAGTTATATAGATACACACGTTGGAATAAACAGTTTCTTCTCCCAGCTAGGGTTGCCGCTCAACATTTAGCCTCCATCATCAACTTCTCTCCCTCAGCCCTTCTATCATCTAGGTCTAAGCCACTACACCACCATGGAGATCACACCTACATGTACAACCCTTCCTGTTCAGCATCAAGCATCTAGAGAGAAAGCAGTCTCATGGCAGAACAACCTTAACCCAATTACACCTCCACATCGACTCCACACCATGACAAGCCCAGCACCTTCACAATCCCCACTCAATCACCATCGCATGGAATCGAGAAGAAAAAGCCCAGCTTGAGAAGCAACATGGTGTCACGCCATGTAGCGTCGCTACACCAAACCCTCACTCGACTAGCAACCAGGAACCATCCAGATGCTGCCCTAGCACCTCCCAACACCAACTTGCAAACCTTCATGCACAACCAATGCACTCTGACGCCTCTCCTCTGCTTTAACCCCACAACAACATAGCAATGTCATCGTTCACTATGAAACCCAATAATTCTTTTTGGGCTTTGTGTTTTTAGTTGCTCTTTACTGTTCATTGGTAAATTTGGAGCCCAAGTAGGTGGGATAGTGGTTTATTTATTTATTTTGACGGGTTTGGGTTGAATTGGTGTGTTTTGGGTGCAAGAGAGGCCTAGGCCTTGTGCATTGGAACTTAGCCCCTACCCCACCCAAAACTACATCGTTTTGGCTAGTGTAAGGAGAAAAAACCCTAGGTCCCATCTCTTTCTCCCCTTTTCTCCCCTCTGCATTGCACGACCCCCTCTCCTTCTTCTCTCTCTCTCTCTCTCTCTCTCTCTCTCTCTCTGCCACTGCCTGTGGCCTACAATGCCCCTCCCCACTGCTAGCAGACCACCTTAACGTGTTCGCCGGACGGAGTCCTTCTCCTTCGTCTGCCACCATCTCAAGCCAGGCCAACCCATGCCTTTCGAGCTCTACAACTTGTGAGGCCTTCGGCTATGTCAGCTGCTCGCCGCTGCTACCCACCACACGTTGCATGCCACACATTCAATGCTCATGAAGCCCCCATAGTCCCCCATCACCAATCGCAGCCACGGTTGCAATCTCCTACCCCCATCCCTAGTCCTATAAATAGGCCGAGACTCTCCACCCACAAATCACCCCTCAAATGCCTTCTCCTCCTTCCACTTGTAGTCCCATCGCATTCCTCACCCCCAGATCTCCCTTCTCTTTGCCTTAGGAGGAGTTTTTCCCAAGCGCTATCGTGCGCCGCCATGAGCCCCTGCCTTCAGCGGCAAGCCTGGGGTCATCTGACCACCCCCTAGCCTTCCCTTTCCCATTCCTGACCTCCTTCTCCCTCAAAATCACCAAACCCATAAGCTAAGGCTAACTTTTGCCACGACCCTGCCGAGCTCTGCCACCCTTCACCGTGAGAATCCCCTTCTCCGCCCTTTGTCATGGCAAAATTTGCCTCTTGTGATTTTGCCCAATTGTAGATCTCCCTACTTTGACCAGATCCGCCCCTACCTCCGTCGTGTTGTCGACGTCGTTGCCACCTTTGTAAGCCATGTGACCCTATGTTGTTTTATTTCCTTTTTTTTGCCATTATTAATTATTTTTAGATTTTTCCACTCGAAGGGATGCACTCGCATGCACACTTGCGGGATCTCTTAGATGGCGTGTGCGATCATCCAGAATTTTCAATCCACGTAGTAAGTAAAGCTCTAGACTGGCCCTCGGATTTCTAACACTGGAAAAACTATGTTTTGAGGTAGTTTGGTTGCATGTGGTTGGTGGCCAAGGGCTCTGTGAATTGTTGGGATTTAATGTTATGGTTGGTGTTGGATCTGTTGGCCAAGGGTTGGCTGAAGCGTTGGGAATAGCGTGTAGTTTGGAAATTTGTAAGATTGTTGGAATTGTGACAACCGTGATGTCTATATGATGAACTGTATGCTGTTTATTTGTATTATACCATGCCATCCAATAACTACTTGTCATGCATCTACATTTTTAATTTTGGTTAATTGTGTGAAATTAATATTGTGAGAGATTAAGTACCATCCAATAACTAGGTTGCCGATGCACTAAGTCGGAAATCTTACCTAGTGGATGTGGCTGAATCATCAGTGGTAAATTCTCTTCTCTTCGGAAGGAGGAGACTTTTAATGGAAAGTGCGCAACAAGAGGAGATCTTAGCCCCTATGCACAAAGTTGGGGTTTGCCTTCATATTCATATCATTTGGTAATCTCGTTCCATTTTTTTTTTTTAATTTCTTGCTTGTTTTGCATTTAGTTTTTAGAATAGAAGATTTTAGGTGGTGCATGCATTAATTAATTTTGATACCTGTCCATACCTTTTAGTTTTTGAATGTACTTAAGCCTCTATGATGAATGATCTCGTGGCAACGTGATCAAACTGGTGGATTGAGGAAAGAGGAAATTGTTTTAAAAGAATTCATTGATAGGTTGTCTGGTGATTTCAAAAATTCTCATTCTAATACAATGGCTGTGACGCCCCCAAATCCCCACGTACCAACACGGGGAAATCGAGACGTCCGGATGGTGACAACACGGGTCACCATCCTATCGACGAGTGCCGAGTGTGTGCAAGCGACACATGTGCACGAAGAAATACGCAGCGGATAGCCAAGACATAAAACTAAGCACCAGAATTTTTCTTAAATAAAACATAAAGCGGTTCAAAGATACATAATAAAATATTACAAGTCAAATATTGTTTCAAAGCCCAAAGCCAACACATAAACTTCAACTCAGATCTCCGGCGGAGCCGCATCCTCGGGCTCAGCCTTCTCCTCTTCCTCGAACTCTGCACCAAAATCTACGGTACCAAAAATGGTGCCGCAGGTAAGTAAAATCCAAATACCACTAGATAAAAGCATATTAAACTCAAACAATATGCATGAGTAAATGTCAATGCACAAAACTCATAAACCATATTTTTTCCACGCACGCCAAAAACCCATTTGGCCCAAAAACATATCCTTTAAACAAAATCTCGCCGTTATCCCCGATAACGGCCCAAAACATATCATTTAAAACCAAGCCTCGCCATTATCCCCGATAATGGCCCAAACCACCATTTTCCCAGAAAATGGATCACAAAACCAGACCTCGCCATTATCCCCGATAATGGCCCAATCAATAAACCACCATTTTCCCAGAAAATGGCCCGTCATCCGAAAACCATAAAAACCAATCCAATTATGCATGCACCATGATCTCCCCTAGGGATCATCCGCACACTCTGGCTCTGTGCCACACCGCAGGTAACGTCTACGCGTGTGACACCTACACGAGTGATGCCCAGACTCGCGCCTCCGCCTCGCGCGTACCTGGCCAGGCCATCCTCTAGTCCCCGCCACTCTAGGGACCACGGAGTCGACACGACAGCGTTACCGTATCGTGCGATCCGGTCGTCGCCCAGCGACAACCCAGGGGATGTCACTCAGTATTATCCACTCCCGAGTGACCAGAGGAGCTCCACCGAGATAATAACCCATCCCGGCTTGGGCTCGTGATACGCACGCACCCGAAAATCCATTTACGCCAATAAAACAGGATTTTCTCAATTAAAATAAAATACACGTGCATGCACCATGTAAATGCAAATTTCAATGCTCGACAAATACAACCAACCATAGAACAACAAATCAAGCAACTCCGTCCTCCATCCATCCGACCCCCGAACTCCTCGGACTCAGTCCGGAATCAGCAAACCAACCAAATAAATTATTGTAAGAGCAAAATATATTTAAATCTAAAAGTAGAGTTTGGAAAATACTTACAATGCTATATATAATTTTTAGAAGGTTCGGCGCGCGGCAAACGATGGGCGGAAAGCAACGTAACTGTAACAGCCCGCTAAAATTATCAGTTTTGGATTATTTCCCGACAGCAATCACATCTCTCTCGTCTTTACCCTCATCTGGAATCACGCGTATAGATTATCTTTTCCGTAAATCACGTAATTTGTTCTTCACCGACAGCTGTAAAATCATGAACAGTTTTATCCTAAGCGTTGTACCTCGATGGCGTTTTCCCGGATCTTATCCATCGAATTTCAAAGTATTAGATAAGCTTGTTTTTAAAGTAGCACAATTATAATAATTTAATGAGCTCTGAAAATATTATAATTGTGGATAATTATTTAGATTAAATATTTTAATTGTTTTAAGATATTAAGAGGTTTAATTTTACGTTGAAAATTCTTATTTAAATTTAAGTGTTTTATGCACTTCGATTAATTAACGGTACTTTATCATTTTTATATAATGATGAGGAAATATTATTTTATAAATTTTAGTTTATAAAATAATATTCTACCTTAATTCATCGTAGTGTTTTATTTAAAGTGTTTTATTTAAAATAAAACATTTAAGCGTTTTTAATCAGTGTTTTAACTCACTGTTGGTTTATTTGAGAATCCCGAAATGTAGGATTGAAGCGTTATACTCTGGCCCTACCTTTTTCTCTTCACTTTTTCTTTTTTTCTTTTTCTTTCTTTTTCTCTCCCTCTCTCTCTCGTGGCCGACGGATTGAAGCTCCTCCATGGCCGTTCGTTGGAGCTCCCAGCCGGCGCCACCTCCGGCCGCCGGACCTCACCTCCCACACCGGCCTCTTCCCCTCCCTCCGGCGAGTCCAACCACGCCGGTGGTGTACTAAACCGACTTCTCACTCTCTCTCTTTCTCCCTTCAAAGATATGGGTCTCTAGGGGTTTTTCTCATTTTTGGACCACCATACACGGCCAAATCAACCACCAAGCACCACCATTGGACTCACCTCATCAAGGGCTTCCTCCCCATGTCTTTCTTTTTCCCAAACTCTCACTTTTCTCATATGGGTTTCTTAAAAACACCCGTTCGGTTTCACCACCGTGCGCCGCCGTACACGGCCACCCGTGGTGTTTCACCACCACCATCTTGTTCCTCTCATCCTCATGAACCTCCCCAAGAAATTTCATGGCCAACGGAGCTTCGTAGAGCTCTCACTCTCCTACACTCTCCAAGGCCAAAAATGGTTTCAAACGGCCGATCCGCCGCCGTTAGCCACCGTCCGACCACCACCTCGCTACCACAGCTCCACCACATGTTCATCTACCTATCCCTAGCTTGCCATGAAGTTCTATGAATTTTCGCTACCTCGCGTTTCCGCTCACCGTTCGGATTTACTGTTCACGGCGTGACGCCGCCGTGCTCCGCCACCTTTGACCATCACAAGGCGACCATGAACCTTCCAAGGCCACGCCTAGCCTTTCTCAAGCCCAAACTACCACTTTATGTGGTGGACAGCCACCGTACGCCGCCACGTACGTTCCTCCGACGCATGTTCGTGACGAACAACGAGCGACGCACGGGTTATCCCGTCGATGGTATAACCTTCTATCTCTAGTTATTTTACGTTTAAAATAGTTAGTTGGTTGGTTTGTGGATTGTGTAGTTGTATTTGTGGAGTTCGTTGCGTAGTTGTGAAGCGAAGTGTGGTTGTGAAGTGTTGAGTTTGATTGTGTATTTTGTGGACTGTGCTGTGAAGTATAGGCGTGAGATGGATGCCGTAGATGTGATACGGCGGGTTGTGTGAAGAGAATACGCGTGTAGCGTATTCTGTGTAATGCAGCGACGCGCCGCGCGACGTGCGCTGTAGTGATGTGTGTCGTAGAAGGAAGGGAGTACGCATGTAGTGTACTCCGTGTTGTATGGCGATGCATCGTGTGATGTGCATCGTGTTGATGAGTGTTGTAGCGAAGGAAGTACGCGTAGCGCGTACTCCGTGTCGCGTAGCGATGCACCGTGAGACGTGTATCGCAGTGATGGGTTTTGTAGTGTGAATGGAAGAGAGTTCACGTGAGTGTACTCTGTACTAGTCGTGATACACCGGATGGCGTGTCACGAAGGGTTGGATGGCGTAGCAGAGAAGTGTGGAGCGTATGGTGTAGTGTTGGGAAACTGTATGACAGTGTCCCGAAGCAGTGGTGTTATGGATTATAGTCCGGGGTGACTGGTGTCATCTTGTGGTTGACTATGGCTAAGAGTATATGGATTGAGAAAGGAATTGTTTGTTTGGTTGTTATTGATAATTTTAATGAACTTGTTTTAGTGCAAAGGCTTTCTGAAGTCAAATTATCTCTTCTGAGTATAGTGAAACCTCAGTTGCCGTGGTGTTGCAAGTGCTCATAATATGACAATTGAGTTCAGAAGTGAAAATCTTAAGGACTTGAGTGTTCCTCTTCCAGCTGTTGTGCAGTTCCTCGTGTTTGCATAATGCTAGATGCATGTTAGGAACATTACATCTTATATGTCATGAACGGGGGCAGGTAACCTTGTGTTGCATGTCTTGACGCTTCAAATGTCCGTTCAATCCCAAGCGGAATTTGGGGGCGTCACAGTAACAGTGCAAATGCACTGTAGCCGTGGGTCTGCAAAATACCCACTTTTGAACGGGGACAAACCAAGACACCAAATTGATAGGGAATGGTCTAGGGATGTTTATGAAGCTAGTGGAAGTGAGTTTTGGCCGTGGGTGGCGGCGAAAACGCCGGTAGAAGCGAAAAACGAGCAAATCGGAGTTGAGCTCGTGGGAGCTGCTCGGTGGCCGATCTAGGCCGGAAATGGGTGGGTTAGGTCGGCAAGAGGTAGGGGAAGAAGTGGTGAAAAGATGGTGGCCGGAGGTGGTGCGACGGCGCCGGAAACGGTGACACACCGTGCGGCTTAGATGCGCTTTTCCGGCCAAACGGCCGGCCGGTTGGGGGAGATCTTCGGAGGGGTGGTACACCGGAGGGAGGGGAAGTTTTCTGGGTGGGTGGTGGAGGCCACGCCGCCGGCAAGTGGCGGTTCTGGGCGGAGGAAATTTTCGGAAACAGGGGAAAATTCTGGGTTGGTGCCGCTACTTTGAGCGGCTCGTGGCGGCTAACGGTGGCTCCGATGGACTCTGAAAATTGGAGGGGTTGTAGTCTGCCGTGAGAGGAAGAGAATGGCAGGGGGTGGTGTACAACACCTCCACCGGACGGCGGAGATACGGCTGGCCAAAGGTGGCTGCACGGAACTGGAAAAGTGCAGGGGAGAGAGAGAGAAAACGACGCACAGGCTGGAGGAAGGAAGAAGAAGAAAAAAGAAAAAGAAGAAAAAGAAAAAGGGAAAGAAAAAGAAAGGAAAAGGAAGAAGGAAAAAGAAAAGATGAAGGAAAGAAATGAGGTCCAGTCCTCACTTTCGGGATCCATAAACTGATCCGCCGAAAACGATATTAAAAACATAAACGACTAAAATAAATTAAACACTACATCAAATAAATAAATAAACACCATTTAAAATATTTTAAACCCAACGTCAAGCTAAAATATAATAAATAACTAGTAAAAACCAACTATTAAATTTTAAATCCAAAAACGAGCTAAAATAAATTAAACAGCAATTTTAAACTCAACAGCAAATAAAATCTAATTAAAATCCGATAATTTAATATAAAAGCACTATAATATTAATTAAATTAAAACCACTCATTCAGTGAAAATACACGTAAAAGCGGGTCATCACAATGGCTGACAATTATAGTGTTCATGACGAATTCGAAAATGAGGAAGTTCAAAATAATCCACCAATGAGAACTTTGCGTGAGTATTTGCAGCCAACAAGGACAAGTACTCCATCATGCATGGTTTTTCTTACGAATATGGGGAATTTTGATTTAAAACTGAGAGTAATTCAATTACTTCCCCAGTTTCATGGCTTAGACTCAGAAAGTCCTTATTTGCATTTGAAAGAATTTGAAGAGGTTTGTGCAACTTTACAAAACCAAACTATCAATGATGATATGGTTAGATTAAAGTTGTTCCCATGCTCTTTGAAAGAAAAATCTAAAAATTGGCTAAATTCCTTGAGACCAAGATCTATTGGCACATGGCAAGAAATACAAAGAGAATTTTTTAAAAATTTTTTTCCTACTCACATGACCAACACTCTTCGCAGAAACATTATGAATTTTTCTCAAACAGAATATGAAACATTTTTTCAGTGTTGGGAGTGTTTTAAAGAATTATTGCTAACTTGCCCACATCATGGCTATGAGACTTGGCGCACCATTAGTTTTTTCTATGAAATTTTAACATCTCAAATGCGCCAGTTTGTAGAAATGATGTGTAATGGTGAATTTTTGAATAAAGATCCTGATGATGCTTGAGACTATTTTGACCAGTTGGCTGAAAATACCCAATCTTGAGACAACACAGATCGTTCTGATAGGTCAAATAAGCCCAAGCTCAATGCCATGTCTCAAGAGGGTATGTATGTCCTCAAAGGAAATGATGATGTGAATGCTAGGATAACAAGTTTGACGAGAAAAGTCGAGGTCATGGAACTTAGGAAGGTAAATTTAGCTAAGGCCATTGAAAAAGAAGAAGAGAATTGTGGCATATGTGAGATTAGTGGACACCTAACTTAGGATTGTCCAACAATCCCCACTTTTAAAGAGGTGTTGCACGAACAAAAAAATGCCATGAATTCTTATAGGAGACCATTTTCTTCTCCTTATTCAGAAACATATAATCCTGGATGGATAAATCACCACAACTTTAGTTGGAGGAACGAGTTCAATTCAAATCAAAATCCTCAAGGGCCTTCTTTTTCTACAGTGAAAGATCTGTGTACAGTGAAGCGTACGATGAAAATGCAGAAGAAGGCTTTCCTCACAGAACAGGTAAGCGCCATCCTTCAGAACAATTCTCCTCCAAAGTATAAAAACTCGGGTTGTCCAACAATTTCTTGTGTGATTGGAAATTTTAAAATTGAAAAAACCTTGCGTGACCTTAGAGCTAGTGTTAACATCCTACCCTATTCAGTATATGAGCAATTGGGTCTGGGTGAACTTAAACCCACCAAGGTAACACTCCAATTTGCTGACCGTTCAATAAAAATACTGAAAGGGATAGTTGAGGATGTGTTAGTGTAAGTAGGCAAATTTTATTTCCCAGTGGATTATATTGTTTTGGACATAGAACCTGTCTTTGATGTTTGCACTCAAATTCCTCTAATTTTGGGTAGTCCATTCCTTGCGACCTCGAATGCTTTAATAACTTGTAGGAGTTGTGTGAATGATAATTTCTTTTGGCAACATGACTTTGGAGTTGAATATTTTCAATATTTGTAAACAACTTGGCGATGATGATGATGTCTATGAAGTAAATTTAATCCAAACTTTTGTTCAAAATAAATTTGACTTGTCAATTTTTTCTGACCCTCTTGAGACTTGTTTGGTTCATGGTGAAAATTTTAATGATGATTCTATGCTTGCATTGATGAATTTTTTGTTAGAATCTACTCCTATAATGAACACTGATAAATGGAGGACATGTTTTGAGGAATTGCCACCTCGTGATGTTGTGTCTCTCCCCTCAAGTGTGCAAACACCAAAACTCGATTTGAAATCTCTACCTGTTGATCTCAAATATGCATTTTTAGGCCAAGCAGAGACATTACCAGTGGTCATCTCATCAAAACTGGATGAAATTCAAGAGAGAAAATTACTTGGTGTTCTCATTGAACATAAAGAGGCAATAGGTGAAGGGCGCACGACACTAGTGTGTGCTAGGGTTGGCGCCACTTGGAGATGGGGATTAGGGTTTGGAAGATGAGTGATGGATGGCTAGGATTTGGTTGAGTGATTTGGAGTGGGGCGTCTAGGGTTGGCCGAGTATGGCTTGTGAGGGATTTTAGGAAAGTTTCCTAAAATCTTAGAAATCAATGGAGAGGTGTATGGCCGGCTATGGAAGTAAGATTAGGATCAATTAGGGTTCCTAAATTATAGGAACCTTAATTGGCAAGTGGAGTGGGCGGCTAGGGCAACAAAGATGGAGCCAACAATTTATGGAAAGTTGACTAACACATGTGTTGGGCGATTTTGAGGCTTGGATGGATTGGAAGAGCAAAAATAATATGAAACACCTCAAGAACAATAAAGAACACTCAAGAAAAATATGAAAAACACTCAAGAACAAAGCAAAATACTAATGAACTTGAATGAACCAAAAGCATAAACAACAATAATCCAATACTTGATTCACGAATTGCACAAGAATTGAATAAACCTCATATATTGATAAACTCAACTTGGATTCACGAATTGCACCAAGTTGCAAATAAGAAGATAAATGAATCACACTTATTCAAAGAATTGCAAAGTGTGATTCTCTCTTTGGGATTCACGAATTTCACCCAAAAAGCCCAAGTGCAAAGGCATCGGTTTGTGATCTCTCAAACAATAGTCTTCTCTCTAGGAGTTTGCCAAAAGATTTTCAAGCAAATGAAAGATGTCCTATTTATAAGCAATACAAATTGGAAACCCTCAATAGGTCCCTTGAAAATAAATAATTAAAGTAAATTAAATAAATAAAAGAAATAACATAATAGTGGTCATGGACCAAGGCTAACCGTGGCATGCATGGCCCATGGTGGGCTAAGTGGTTGCATGGTGGTCTTCGGCTTGTCCATGGTTAGGTGGTGCGGCATGACTTGCTGATGATGAACCATAGTGGTGCACGACATGGCTTGCTGATGGTGAGCCATGGTGATGTGGCGTGGCCCAGGCTGGTGGCCTAGGCGTTGAGTTTGTAGGGCATGGGCTAGAGCCATGTGTTGGATGGCATGCCTGGTGGGCATGCCACTAATCTGCTCCTCAAGGCACGAGCTGGAGCCTTGTGCTGGATGCCTCGCTGGGGTGAGGTAGGAAGTGCCACGCAAGGCCTTCCGCGCATGGGGCCCATCAAGGTGTGCATGGGCCTGTGCACTAAGACTCGCATGGGCATGCGGCGCATGGCTGTGTGCGCAAGCCGGCTCTCACTAACCTTGCTAGCCCGCATGTTGGGCGCCCCGTGTGTGCCAACGCTCGAGCCAAGGCATACATGCATGCTGGGCGCTGATGAGTGTGCGAAAGTGCACGCTAAATACCCTATTATTGGATTAAATTGCTCAAATGTGAATATAAATCATATGAATTAATGTGTATTCTTAAATTGAGTTTCTATTTACGTCGGGATACTTCTAAACAGGTTTTTATGTTTAATTTCAGAGTTTATAAAAGAGCAAGTCAAGCCCAGTCAAATTCAAAGGAGGACATTCATGGGGTTTGAGAGCAATTTGGAAGAAAAGAAAAAGAAAAAGAAAATCACAAAATAAAACCACAAGAAGTCCAAGTCCGAAATTTGTTAGGAGACAATCTGAACATATTTTAGTTTTTTTATTATAACTTTTTACTCACATATCGGATTGACGCAATTCTTGTTACATTAGAAAGCTATCTTAAAGGGCTATAAAAATAAGGATTTCCAAATTCGAACTCTTGAAGTGCGTAAGTGGCTGCCAAGATGAGTCTTAAAATTTATGCGATTATTTTATGTGGAATTTAAGAGGACATTAGGGTTTCTTTCCTACCCTATATAAGCATATCATTAGCACAAAATAGGGAGGAAGGGAGGCACTAGAGGTAGATTTGAAGAAAGGAGAAAATCACTTTCATGGCCACCGTTCTATTCAGTTTTCTCTCGAGATTTTTGTTGTCCAGTATATTTATTGGTAACTGAATTCTCAAGTAGAGCTAGGGATGAACTTGCACATTAGATGGTATTTTTAATTTATGTATTTGATCTTCAATTACTAAAAATCTTTTGTTTTATCATTCTCAATTCATCGTTGATGTTTTATTCTCCAAATAATCATTGAATTTATTCTATTTATGGATTCAGTCATGCTTTTTCTATTGAATGGATTGGTTCTTTGATTATGTTTGGATCAATTATTTATCTATATTGATTTAGTTCTTTGCTGCAATATCGCTCCTTGAGTAGATTGTCGTCGTTGGATTTTCTCAATAGGGATAGTAATTTACGTATTTTAAAAGTGGTGAATGATTTTTTCAAAGGGTTACATTTGATTTAATTTTGGTTTATAAATTCTATACCTTCCGATTGGGAATTTCAGGAATTGAGTTATCCAATGAATTAAGAATAATTAAAATACTGGATTTATGTAAGGGATTCTCGACGCTCTACAGTTCGTCAAATTTGAGTACTTTTTCCGTTAATCATTTTGCTTCATTTTAATTTGCATTTAAAATTAATCTTTTTTCTCTATTAATCATTTAACATTTTTCTTTAGTTTCTTTGTTCCTTCTGCTATTTTTTTAATTTGTCCCCCTGTGGAATCGACACCCCAAAGCTGTGCTATAACTACCACATTATTCTTTGGGCATAATCAGGCGCCCCGTGTGTATCACCCCACAAGCCAAGGCATGCTTGTGAGCTAGCCAAGGTGCTTGCCCCCACCATGACTAGGGCATGTGTGGCATCTCTAGAGGCAACTCGACGTGGAGGTCTAACAAGACCATGATGCACACCGTAAGTAATAAATGTCGCGGATGTGTGTAAATGTGATTTTTGTGTGAATGGCTTAAATGATAAAACTTTGGAGTAATTTACAAAGAAGGGATAATTTGGTCTTTTTTCATTATTTCTATCCTGGTATGTTGTATGCATCATGTTTGAAATTATTGGTTGTTGATCTATGGTTTTTCTTGCTGAGATTGTAAGATCTTATTGTGGTGTTTCCACCCATGGAATCGTAGACATTGATGTAAAGGATGAGCTAGAGCATGATGGACCAACCCCACCTAAGGAATGATGACTTGGGATTTATTTTCCGTTGTGGTTTAAGGAGTTTTTTTTATTCTTATTTTGATTAACTGGATGACTGTAATGATATTATGGGGGATATCTTGTTAGGTTGTAAACTTTAAATTTTCTACTACTTAGCTTTTAGACTGCATTATTATTTCTTTGTTGCTATATTAAACTGTATACATATTACATGTTCGCACACACTTGCACTTTGCGATGGGGTGTATGACCCAAGTCGCCATTACCCCGATGTCGCAATTTCTACCAAATCACACATGGGGGTCGAGGGCGCCACATCCACCTTCCATGCACGTTCGCAGCAGGTGTTACGTCTAAACTTTGACTCAAACTATTAAACCGAAAATTTAGAGCAAATTTACTTGTAAGTATATAGATGTTGTAGTAGCTAACATAGTCAAATCCACAGGGATTGACTTATATGATAAGGAAAATAAACTCAAATAATGAAAATAAATTATTAAAAGAAACATGCAATCAAATAGAAGAGAAAATTACTGACATGAAATTTTTTAAAGTAATAGAATAAAATTAAAATGATAAAATAAATCAATATAGAGAACGACTAAGATTTTGAGGATCCGTCTGATAATTTGGAATATTGTCTCTGATCAATTTACTTCAATTAAACTAGAATAATGATTATGTTTAATTAGAAGATTTAGTATTTAAGGTCAAAAAAACTAATCAATAATGATAAAGCATGAACAATTAATGGTTAAAACATATATAAACCCGTTTGAATATCACAGAGATTTTTCAAGCATCCAATATATTTGAAAATCACAATGAATTTAGATAAATATATAGATAATCAAAATATCTAACAATAAAACCATACACTCGATCAAACTTATGATATAAATTCTAATGTTGATTCGAAAATAATATCTACATCATTAAACTTTACCTCTAATCTTAGTACAAAAATTTAGACAACCATATTCATTACAATAGTTATGGAAATCAAATAAACATTTTTCATGATAAAATTAAAATAAAACACCAAATCAACATTAGAAAAGTAACCCTCACCGTCGTCAAAGCTCCAGATGAAAGCTCACTCCTTCCGTGTTTCCTTGCTGCGTATCTTGCTCCTCCCACCAAAGCCGGCCTTTGTCCAAAGCTTTAGTGCCCCCAAGCTCCAAAAATGCTCCGTGTCCCAGTTTTGTTTAGAAGCCAGCACCCGAAAAACAGCGCCCCGCGTGCCTTTCTTTTTCTCCTTCCCAAGTGCTCAGTTTTTTGTCGTTTTCCTCTCAGTCCATCCAAAGCTCTCCTCCATTTCGTCTGCTGTCCAGACCTATTAATTTGAGTTTTTTTTTTTATACTTCAATGTATATATTAATGTCAAAAATTCAGGAAAATAATTTATTCCCAAACTTTTGATAATTCGAATATTTTTTTATATATTTTTTAAAGTATAAATTTAGTTCAACCAATTCAGAAAATAATTTCTTCTCAAACATTATTAATTCAAAATTTTTTTATCAGTACAAAATTCATATTTGTTTCGAATAACTTTACAATTTATATAAATTTTTGGGAAAATTTATATTTTGATGTACATAATGATTTTGAAAATTCCCTACAATTATTTCCATCCCCAAACCCTATTTTATTTGAAAATGGTTAATTATCGGTAAAAAATAATACATTTTTGTCCATGCACTGTGCAAATTAATTTTTGGGAAAATTCAGTCTAATTTTCTCTTATAGGTTGCCCAACCATAATGGATAATTCCATTATTCACAATTTTCTCAAGATTTGAGGATAAAAACACAACTATAAACTTCTGGCATCTCCTTCCAAAATTTCCAACTTCATATTTCCTCAATTAATAAAATTTAATTCGAAAATCCAAACCAATAATCATAATGTCATTAACGGAAAAAACTACTAATACATGCAACTACATTCGAAACATATAAAAATTCATAAAAGTTCACAAGAATTAACAATTATTATTAACAGTCCTATGTGCTCACATAGGTAACACAATCTCATCCCTTATTGCAGTCATAGCTTGGGCTAATTTACTGGACATCTCTAGCATATGAGAGGATTCACCCACGTCATCATTCTCATCCATAGAAGCTCGATTAAGCCTTTACTTCAATGCATTTTGTATAAACTCATCATTTGGCGTCAACGCTTTAATAATATTGTGTAGTGTACAACATGCAATAACGATTAACCCTCCTGGAGAGCTTATATTGAGGCATGGCGTTAGATATTTTAAACCGGTCTTTCAATAAACTGAATGTACATTCAATAATGTTTCGTAGGAATGGATGGTGATAATTGAAATAATCTTTATATTCTCAAAATTGATGCCTACCATAACAATCAGACAAGTGATACATTTCTCTTGGATTGGGGCATAAACCCTTCTATGTAGGGAAAAATCGAATCAATTTGATAGTAGTAGTCTGAACACATTCAAAGCAACAAATTTAGTTACTTGCCAAATAAATAAATTCTATCTAAAAGCGAAAGTCAGTGTTGACCCAATTATTATTTATATAATATTTACCTTCAGGTGGCCTTGGAAATTGATTCCCCCTTCAACTCAATGCATCCAGGAAAATGCGTGCATCATGAATAGTTCCCTCCTACCAAGTATACACAAATGTAAACTTCATTTTGAAATTCGCACTAGGCATTTTGTGCAATTCGGTGATAATGATTTCTATATGTTTAAATAAGTGGGTGCAACAACTGAAATCATGGTGCCGTCTAGTGCACCAAAGCTTTTCTACAAAACCATTATCATATAACACACCAATTATAACAATTATATTAAAATCTATTTGGATTAAAATCTATTTGGAAAATAAAAGCAAGCAGTAATTGTGTAAATTAATGGGAAGTTATTACTTCAAACCATGGATAAATGTGGAGATTCCCCGCAACGTAAGGATGGACTCCAATTGTGTATGTGGCACAATCACAGTCCTCCCTAACTCATGTAGTGCCAAGATCACCAGTTTCGCTCAATTGTTGGAAGCGGTCTCCTACGTCACGTTGACCCTGTGAATGGCTAATCAAAAGGCAAAACATGCCTAATAATTCCTCTACTGACACCCGCGATGTAGGATCCATAATATTAGATTGTTATAATAACATGTCGCATACATAACGAAATGCTAACACCTCCATTCGAAACATCTCGAGGCAATTCTGGGGATGTCTATTCAAAACCTCCTGAATATATTGATCCCCACCTAGACCAATATTATGTTGAGACATTTTAAGCCGACCTCAGGAATTATAGCATGTCATCTAAAGCATATAAACTATGCCCATCTCACCCTCAAATATGGTCAATAAAATCTGACGCGATAATGTGCCCATAAAATCAAAGTTTCAACTTTATGCTAATTCGAATGACCATTACTGTCACATCTTAATTACCCACTGCATAAATGTTCATAAAATAACAGCAAAGTCATCCAAACTACAAGTAAAATGTCAAGTCAAATGTTGTTCAACATCAATAAATAAGTGACATAAATGACATAAATAATCAAAGATAAATGCTTGTCCCTCAAACTGATAAGCATAAAATACCAAACCGAATAGTCCTCCCAATGTCTTCATCAAGACCTACTCAAGGCAAATTCCAAGCCCATTCACTCCTGCGAATATCAGAAATTGCTATGAAAGATCTCTGCACTGATGGATCAAGTAATCGTTCAAAGGCCTTATTAAACTGCTTGGGGGGCAGCGAAGGTGTAATTGCTTCCAGCAACTTCATACAATGGACCTGTAAATCATAGGCGCCATCAGACTCCATGCTATTCGACCCTTTGTTGCGCTTTGCGGACATCTTCCCATACCTCCTGTCCTCATATGCCTTCGCCCTGGCAGCAGCACTAGGCTTAATTTCCTCAAGGCACTGACTAAATTCCTCTGGAAGGGCCACATGCTGTTATGAAAGAACATGTATATATATTAAACCAGAAGAAGAATAAATGTGTAATTGAAAAGTTTTGCAGAAGCCTAGAGTAAAGGGGAAGAAGCCTAAGCACCATCTCCCCTTTCAAAAACAAGCAAGAAGCCTAAGCACAAAAGCCATGATCAGAAAAATAAATGCTCAATGGTATATATTACACAAACAGTTCCATATAAGTAGCAGCAAAGAACATCAATAGCAAAGACAATACACGTTTGACCCAAAATAGACCAACAACAACACAAGGCTAACACTGTGTATCCCATGAATTTGCTCTGTGGGTGTTTAAGCCAGCAGCCACATCACACATACATCAACAAAATTGAAATACATACATGCCCAACTCAGCTATGCATATGTAAACATGCCTCTCAATGTTCACCCACAGAGGCAGGGCTAATAAACACTCTTCCTCAATGTTGGAATTAGTAATTAATTGGCCCAACTAGTAATCCATCTAGGGTAGACAACACACAAAATCGATACCTCAACAATGTCCATTAATATAGGGAAGGGAACCTGAAATGGGAGGGTGGAAACGCTTACTTGGTAGGAGCATGTCTTCCAAGCCGTGGTGGTGGAGGTACGCACACTATGGCATTTATGAGTGGATCTGTGGATGGAGGACTGTTGCTTGCAGAGCTTTATACGAATGTGTTCGATCGGTTTGTCCACCGATACTCTATAGACCATTTTGGTCTACAACAGACAACGTTATAGTCCCCTCTCGAGATAGCTTCCCGGACTATTGCAAACCCATGAGAGGGCTAAATCAATGGAAGAGGGCAGACATCTTTGTACTGGAGGATGCAGTGCTGCACTTTACAAGCTGAAACACTTGGTCAAGATTCGCACGGTAATGGACAGATTAGGGCCAGAGATTCACACAGTTTTCGTAACTTCTCGGGGCAGAGATTCACACGTGTTCAAAGCTTCTTGGGGTAGAGATTTGCAGGGCATGAAGACAGTTAAAGCTGACGCTGTGCCATCCAGGAAAATGGTGCAGATGCATGGATAAGCTCACAAGTGTGGGTTACTAGAAATAGGGGATGCGGCATCAGGAATGGGAGTGCAGGGTTTTGCGCGGTGTTATCCTTCACTCCAATGGAGAAAGGAAGATCGGAGACAAGGAGGAAGGAAACATTGAGGAAGCAAGAATTTGTATGAGGGAGGAGGGAGGTTGTGGGTCGGAGGAGGGACCTTGAGCTGTTCGAAAGAGGGAGGAAGAGAGAGCTGTTGGGATGAGGGCTTGGGTCAGAGGAAGGGGACATGTTCACTGTGTAGTCAGGGAACGATCTTCTCATTGAACAGAAGCTAAAACCAAGTTGAAAATTGTGGGATGAGATGTTTTGGGTCTAACATGTGCGTTTGGATATTAATCTTATCTGACCATACGAGATGGTTTCACCTCATTTGTGTTTCAACTGATGCCCCAAACATCCCCATAGTGATGCTGTAGTGCTTCTCTGTTATAAATAGTGCAAGCCTGAATTTAAGTTCTTAAATAATATGGTGATTGGATAACATGGATCTAAAAACCATGGTTGTAGTGATCCTTATGTTTGTATTAAGGATTGGGTTTGAATGGGCTGGCCTTCAGTACAACTTGAAAACGTTGTTGGAGCTGGCCTAGTTCTCATCTTTCTCACCGATACCACCTTTCCTACTTCTTTGTTAAGGCTAATCTTCCATGACTGGGAGGCCGTGGCTTACATAGGATTGATGCTGAAATGAAAGGTCATCTCTGAAATGAAATGGTGATGAATCCTCGAATAGCTTGAATTATGGACATTTTGCCGCTGACCATGATGCTTTATTCCGTGCATTTTCTTCTGCCTTTGGAAAGCCGCCAACTTCAGGTGTTCTAATGATAGTGAGAAGTTGTACTTTTATAGGTTTTGATTCGTGGTTCAATTTGGTCCTTCCCTTCAGAAGGAGTTACGAGCTTTTCAGCTTTCTCCATTCTTTCATTTTGTCAAAATCATCATCTAGTTCAGGTAGAAATCCTCCTTTTGAGGATATCATGTAATTTTTAGCATGGACATGTGTGTATGGTATAGAATTATAAGAGAGATGATATTTGCTGTCATGGCAAGCAATCCCTCTAAACAAAGTGAGTAAATAAGGGACTCACATGAAAAAGAACTAATTTTTTAATACTAGACTACACTCTTTTTCAAAAGGATTGTATGGCGCTTGCGCACTCCACCATTGTATCTAGCATTGCTCAAGTTATAAACTAGTAGTATGTATGGTTTATTTATGTGTGGGTGTTTATTGCATAAAATGGTAATGATCATTTTCTGTAATTTTTTCAAGGTTTATGGAGCTGGAGTCGTCCACGTTAATTTTAATTGTTTCCTAGTTGAATGCTCTCTGCAGATCTTTGACAGTCCACAATGGCTTACTGTCAGATGGCGTTCACATTGTTACATGAAGAAGGTGCTAAAAAGATCTTGGAAAAAAAAATGAAATTGCTTGTGTTGTTTTAAACTGTCAAAATCAGGTCAGAGAAGTGCTAGAGAGTTAAATGTCATCAAATTAGAACTAGTTCTGAGGTACAGTCAGCAATATCAAATGATGTGGGTGAGTAATTAGCTTCAAATAACATTGTATATGGGGCAATACTGCAAATATCACAAGATATGATGATATTGCAAATTTATTGGTAGTTAGAGGAAATATTTGAAATGAATAAAAAATATTAAAAAATATTATTTAAATGATATAAAATAGAAAAAGTAGGTTTTGGTGATGTATTTAGAGAACAAGGTACAAAAACCATTGGGAGTGCTCCCACGTATACAAGTCCCAATTAGTCAAACAGAATTAAAAGTCACAGAAAACCCACAGTTTATGAATATTCGACAAGGATAAAATGAGTAGTTAGCCTCTGAACCTTGCAGATTCCTTTTCATTTTATGTTGCTTTCTTACATAGTCGAAAAGTCCTTACATAGTCAAAAAGTTCTTTTTTAATTTTTTTTATTTTATAAGTAAAATGGAAAAAGAAAAAGAACGGTTGAACAGTTCTAGCATGAAATGACACATCGTTACAACTGCACATATCCAGCATAGCATTAATCCTCAGGCATTTAACTGCATAAGATATAAAACTTGTGCTATTCTTACTCCTTGCGTGCAATTTATATTGTTCGCTTGAATCCTGACTGTTTAAGCTTTTGATATGTCATGAAAATCTAGTTTGCAAATGATTTAATGCAAGTCATGTTTTTTTTATTGCACCACATGTTTGTAAACAAAGTACCATCTAATCCCGGGGTTGCATAGGCCTTCATAAAAGAGTTTCTCAGAAGTCCATCTCATGTGTTATTTGGAAGTAATGAACACGCTCATGTCATAAAAAGTACAAGAATGATATCAAAGTTATGCAAGTCATGATTATTCTCATGTTATGAGAGTCGTGATTGTTCTCATGTTATGAAAAGCTTATGTTAAGAAAGTCACGAGAAAAGCAATGATGAATGAATGCATATCATGACTACTTCATTTTGACCGTAAGATGGTGCTTGGTACTGATGCAAGGGTATGGGTGGGTGGACGTACAAACTACACTAAAACATGTTGAAAAGGTGTGGTCCACCCAGGATGTTTACGTCCAAACGACGGTGGTGTTTCGATGGGTTTTTCAAAGGAGCTTGTGATAGAATCTAAGCTTTTTTCGCTCGTGAAGGAAGGTGGTTTTTACGTATCACTGAGAGAGGATGGAAGTTCAAGCACGAGTTATTGCTGGGACATGCCATAGTACAATGGCTCGGGAGAGCATTGGAGGACTGTTTGAAAGGAAAAAGAAATGATTTTTACACATCGATGAGGGAAGGATACTGAAGTTTTATAGCATAGCATTGCTTGAATAGTCATGGTAGAAACAGGGGTGGGTCTTCTGGCAAAGCACAACGGGGACCAATGGTGGAAGAGGTTAACCTGAAAACTCGGTCCTATGGGGAGTTGCTCTCTCCGGTAGAGACTCACTGTGAATCGAAAGCAAGGGCCGGAGTGGTGGGTCTTCCAACGGGTACACTGATGGAGACTCGCATCGAGCCCCTCGTGGTGCTTTAAGGGAGAGGGATTATTGGTAGGGATGATGTCAGGAGGGAGGAGATGGAGGTATGAAGCATGCTGAGGGAGATGCAGTTGCAGTTGTGGAAATTGCACGGTGAGGTGGATAAAGTACTGAAATGTGTTGGGGCAAAATGGTGAGTTTTGGGGATGGTGTGGGCTAAGGAGATCGAAGAGCCAACAAGGCCTTAAACATATATTAGGCTAATCAGACGGGCCAGTAATGGGCCTAGTAAGGCCAAACCTCGAGAAGGAGCAAGTGGCCTGAGTGGGAAAATAAACACAGGCTAGTGGGCTGGGCAAAGAAAAGCCCTGGATGTGTGGAGAGCATGTCCAAGGGCCCCTCGGGGGGGGGGGGACACCTCATTGTGAGACCAGCAAATGGTGGAGGACCTGCCGATGGGAAATCAGAACACGCCAGTGAAGGTGGTGGAGCTGTCAGAGGGTGGGTAGGTCATGCAGGAGATCTAGAAAAAGATAGTAGATCTCCCAGTGGACATTCCTCCACCACCGAGTGCCATCCCACCTTCGAGGGGTGGCCAAAATGTGCCGATGGGTTGTGGGGGTGAAGTTTCTGCTCCGGCAAACCCCCAAGTTCAGCTCTGTTATGATGCTTTGACGGACGACAGTGAAGGGGCGAGCTCAAATGATTCTACCAATGAATAAATGTTTTTATCAGATGAGGAGAACTCTCAGAGGCTTGTCCAAGTGCTAAGTGACCCTGTTGGGGAAGTCGGAAATGTGCTTGAGGAAAAGACTCAGGGGGAGCAGATGGGTTTCAGACTGGGTGATCCTATCCCTCTGAATTTTATGTTACCAGATCAGTCTAGTGTTTCAAACTGGGTATTTCACAAGGTGAAGGATATCTAGCAAGTTGTGGGGTTGAAGTGTGAAGGATACGAGGAGCAGTTCATAGAGCTGCTTACCACTATTGAAGTGGGACACCAAAAACAAAGGAAAGTTGGATAAAAAAAACAGCGAGAGCTTAGGAGGTTAACCTGGCCTATGAACTCTGAGAGTAGTTCCAGTAGGGATAGGTCTAAAGGGAAGGATCTTTGATTTGAATCTAGTGGATTTGCCACTAGCGGGGGGTTCTTGCACGTGGTTTAATAATCAGACTAGGTCTTGATTAGATAGATTCTTAATTTTTCTTGAGTGGGAAAGTCATTTTCGGATGTTTGACAAAAGAGATTGCCTCGTCTATGTTTGGATCATTGGACTATCATGCTGGACTGTGGTGGGCTCTAAAGAAGGCGTAGGTATTTCAAATTTGAAAACATGCAACTGAAATCGGAAGGCTGTGGACAGGCTCAAACAATAGTGGTCATCATATCAAATATAGGGTACCCCTAGCTTCACCTTTGCGCATAAATTGAAAGCTCTAAAAAAAGATTTACAACTTTGGAATATGTAGGCTTTTGGTGACATAGGGGAATGCAAGAAAAACAAGGTAATGGAGATCCAAGAGTTAGAGAGGATACAAGAGTCTTGGACTTTAACTAAGGAAGAACTAGCTCAAAAGTTAGTGCTGGTTGCAGGTGATTACCAATCATGTATTTGACTTCTTTGAGCAATTACTTACCAAGCAGGTGAGATGGCAGCCTACGCTTGATGGGCTTGGTTTTGACTCCATTGGGCCTATCGATGTCCGTCGGTTGGAGAGGCCTTCTGAGAAGGTGGAGGTTTATGAAGTAGTGAGGAAAATGGTTAAAGACAAGGGTTCGGGTCCTTAAGGTTTTTCTATGGGTTTCTTTCAAACATGTTGGGTTGTATTAAATGATGATTTTATGTAAGTGTTCCAGGAGTTTTACTCGGCTGGAAAATTTAAGAAAAGCCTAAATGCCACTTTTCTTGCATTGTTACCGAAGAAGGTTGGGGCTGCAGAGATTAGGGAGTTTTGGCCCATTAGCTTAGTAAATGGGGTATACAAGATTATTTCCAAGGTACTTGCGAATCGCCTAAGTGAGCTAGTGGGGAAGATAATTTCAAAACCCCAAAATGCCTTTGTAAAGGATAGACATATTTTAGATGCAATTCTTATTGCAAATGAATGTCTCGATAGTAGACTGAAAGCTGGCACCGCAGGGATTATTTGCAAGTTAGACATGGAAAAGGTGTATGACCATGTTAACCGGGAATTGATCCCTAACCTTCTTGGGAGTTGTGGTTTTGGGGAAAGATGGCGATCATGGATCCGATGGTGCATATCAATAGTGAAATTTTTAGTTCTGATAAACGGAGGTCCAACTAGATTTTTTAATAACACACGAGCTTTAAGACAGAGATCCGTTGTCCACATTACTCTTTGTTATTGTGATGAAGGCTTTGAGCAGAATGACCTAGACCCTGGTCGCTAATGGTTTCGTGGTTGGTTTCTCGATTGGAACCCCAGATAGAAGACTTATTAATATTTCTTATTTGTTATTTGTAGATGACACTCTTATTTTCTGTGAGGCAGATCATAACCAAGTTCAAGCACTAAAGGCACTTCTCCTTTGTTTCGAAGCAACATCCGGGTTGAAAGTAAACTTGGACAAATCAAAGATGGTGCCTATTGGAGGTGTTCAGCATATAAGACAATTGGTTAGTACTCTGGGGTGTAATTGCTCCGCTTCCTATGACTTACCTTGGACTTCCGTTGCTGGCCGCCTCGAGAGCGGCTTCATTATGAGACACAATGATTGAGAAAGTAGAGCACTGACTAGCAGGATGGAAGATAATGTACCTGACAAAAGGTGGTAGGATTATCCTGATCAAGAGTACATTATCTAATCTATCGACTTAGTTTTGTCTCTGTTCCCTATCATAGCAAGTGTGGTGCTTCATATCGAGAAACTTCAACAGGATTTCTTGTGGAGTGGAGTGGGTGAGGAGTTCAAATTCCACCTAGTCAAGTGGGAGAAAGTATGTAGCCCTATCTCTAATGGTGGTTTGGGCATTAGAAATATGAGAAT
The DNA here is from genome assembly GCA_011037825.1 of Carya cathayensis. NCBI lineage: Eukaryota > Viridiplantae > Streptophyta > Magnoliopsida > Fagales > Juglandaceae > Carya > Carya cathayensis. The sequence continues at coordinate 994,424 of QGSO01000209.1, forward strand.
TTTTAATCGGGTGTTACTTGGAAAATGGTTATGGAGATACCATAAGGAATCAGAAGCCCTATGGAAGTTGGTGATTGAGAGAAAATATGGTAGCTTATGAGGTGGCTAGTGTACAAAAGAAGTGAGAGGGGCATATGGAGTGAGGTAGGGGAAACATATAAGAAGAGGGTGGGAGGTCTTTACCCATCACACAAGATTTTGCCTAGGAGTGGGTGCAAGGATTAAATTATGGAATGATATTTGGTGTGGTAACTGTGCTCTAAAGGATTTATTACCTTCACTTTTTCGGATTGCAAGTGCCTAAGATGTTTAAGTGGCGAAAGTCATGGTGATATCAGAGGAGCAAATCTAGTGGAAAACTAATTTTAGTCGAGCTGCACAAGATTGGGAAATAAGCAGTATTGAAGCCTTTCTCAGCCTTTTGTACTCCATAAAACCAAGCAACCTGCATGAAGATATGTTGTGGTGTATACCTGTAGGTAAAGGCTCTTTCTTAGTTCGCTCTTTTTATAAATCTCTCACACAAGAGCTTTATATTCAGTTTCCACGGAGAAGGCTTTGGAGACATAAGGCGCCTGCCAAAGCAGCTTTTTTTGTGTGGACTGCTTCCTTGGGCTCACAACCGACAACTTGAGGAAACGTAGGGTGATCATTGCAGATTGGTATTGTATGTGTAGGAACGGGGGTGAATCTGTGAAGCATCTCCTACTACACTGTGAGATAGCTCGAGGGTTATGGAATGAGGTATTCAGTAGACTAGACTTGGCTTGGTTATGCCTGAGATAGTGGTGGCAATTTTGGCCAGCTGGACAAATCTAAGAGGCATTCAACAGATTAGAACTGTGTGGAAGATGATCCCTATATGCATCATGTGATGTTTGTGGCAGGTGCTCACTGAACGAACGTTCGAGGACAGAGATCGATGGAGGAACTAAAAGCTTTCTTTATTAGAACTCTATGTAATTGGGCCATTGTCGTTGACTTTAATGGCCTAGATCTTCATGATTTTCTTGTCTTTATTGCACCTAGTTAGTTAGGGCATTCTTTGTATTGTACCTGGCTATGCCTATTCTTTGATTAATATAATTTGTTTACTTATAAAAAAAAAATGTTTACGTCCAACATGGTGTGGCACTCCTACCCGCACAAGCTGTGGGACCAGTGCATAAACTTGCACACAAAATGTGTGTGGGTTAATATGAATGGAAAATTTTTAAAGATAAATGCTTGATGATGTGTTCACATGTTTAAATGTCCAAGGTATCGATGATGATGAATTGGCAAGCCAGAACCAGTGGTAGAGACAGTGGCCTAGTTGAGTTTTTAATAATTGTTGAACGCATAGTTGTTTGGCTTTGGTTGATGATGATGATGCAGTGATATGGAGGATTTTGTTTACTTTCGTTTTATTGGATTTTGTTGCATTCCACACTATGGTTAAATGATAATAAAGTTTTGGCTTGGGGTTTTAAAGTTTATGGATCTCTTATTACATGGTGCCACGTAAAGTCATGATGTGGTATCCCTAACCCTAAAGGAAGGGGCTGTAACACCTGAACAGCTCAATCTTTGCAACTATTGTTTCAAACAGTTGAAAGAAATTATGTCCAGTAAAAGCTTGAGGTTGAGTTTAAGAAGAGGATAGCATCATTCCAATATATTTTTTGTTGAACGCATATGCAGCTTTATTGAAAAGGGTTCAAAGTCTTATTATCGAGTTACAACCCCACCTCTCTCTCCGGCATTGACCAAAGTCAAGTTAATTCTTGCCAGTGACTCATTCCATTCTATTCTATTTCGTTTTCTCTTCATCTTTTTCCCCCTATCATATTGATATAAGGTTTTCACATTGATTCTCTATAGAATCCAATCTTTTTGAGTTTTCAACAGTGGAGGGGGGTCCAAGTAGTTTAAATATTTGACAGGATTAGGGGTGTTTCTCACTCGGCTTCTTTAGATAGATTAAGTGTTGAATGGTTGTGGAATACTGTGGAAGGCCTGAAACATGTGGAAGGGCTGAAGGACTACGTGAGGATTTCTAGGGTCGAAAACAAAGCCTGCATTGCACATTGTTGCTCCAATTCCCATGGTCGTTTCTTGGGAGTCACAGTATTTTGATTGGATCATAATGGATATATTTATGCATTAAGTGGAAAAAATGGCTTCATTAAGTAGCAGAATTTTTCCAAACATTCGTTGGCGCCAATAAGAGAGCAAAGCCTTCTCAAAAACTGCATGAAGTCCATGGTCATAGGGAGAACAAAATACCCTCCAGTAACCATCACTTTGTTAAGAGCAAATTGGGTAAAATCATTGCAATGAAGATTGAAAAGCCACCTTTCAAAATTATTGCAAGAGAACCCAGATTTATTCTCTTGGGGTTTCTACTGAGGTAATTGTGATTTGAAGTTATTGCAGAGAACCAATGTCTTCTACAAGCATTAGGAGGCCAGCTCCTAAAGAGAAGGGGTAAAGTGGACAGTGTTAACAGCAAAAGTGGATTCAGGCTGTGGGTTATTTGGGATGGATAAACAATTCATGAAAGATGGACTAATAAGACGCCCAATCCATTAGGGGGGTTATTATGAACTCAGAAAATGATCCTTTAGTAGACACGGGTCAATGAGTCTTGTAGAAGTTCAACAAAACCCAATGAATCAACTCGAACTCAAGTTTTTTTTTATAAGTAAAAATATTATATATATATATCAGCGAAATCAAAAGTTGGCCTGTTATCAGTGAAATCAACTAAACAAGGTCAGTCATATCTGCCTGCCTTAAAGGCAAAGGCCCAAATCCAATAGTCCAAAGTCAACCCAAAAATCAGGCCTTCTTAAGTATTTGAGTGTTCTCAGGTTGGGGCTCTTCCTCTCTCAACAGAGTCAGCAGCAGGCTCTACAAGCTCAAGTTCAAAGCCTCACAGTGAAATAATGGTATTGTCGTGGGGTAGTGATTCTTGACCAGCCTAAGAGAGGAAGATTGGTGGGAATATCAAGAGGTTTAGGGGGGAATAGTTCTGCCAATTCATTAAGCTCTACGCATCATTGCTCAAGTAATGCAATCAAGTTAATGATTTGCAAAAGCTTAGGAGTAATCTAATTTTATATGATCCAGATATGGAAAATGCAATGGCAGTGTACAATCCTGGGAGAATACAGATATGGTTCAGTAGCACCTTCATAGCTTCGTATCAATACAATTTTAATTTATCAAAAAAATAAAAAAAACTTGAGGTTTACAAAGGATTGCCTCCTAAACTGATCAATAATGGCAAATGTTGATGGCAGGTAAGTAAGATGATATAATTGCAAACCATAGAAGAGTTTATAGCCACATAATTTTCACGTTATAAATGCACCACTGACCAAGCATTTTCATCTTTTTGAGACATTAACTGACACTCAAGAAAACCTCTAATATATTTGCATGATAAAAAGCTAACTGATCCTTCTAAGGTTACTCAATCTGATAGATTTTAAAGATTAATAAGAGTCTAAGGATAAACTTGCCTGGCATGGATTTTGCATACTGAGAACAGCCTCTGACAATCTTTTCCTTTCGAAGTTTTGAGGTGAACGTTGGTCTTCAAGTTGCTGGTAAGTTCTTTCTTCAGGAATACTTCTAAGGTTTGCACCATTACAACCTTCTATTACAGGTTCTATCTTTAAGGCCAAATCATCTTCACTACCTATCATCATGATAATGAAAACATAAACATATAAGCAATCACTGATAGAAATCCCTTTTTTTTTTAATTTTTTAAATTTATTTATTTATTTTTATAAGTAATCACTGATAGATATCTAAGGACAGAATCTAGAAAATACAAGCATCAGCAATCCTTAACCTGCAGGTGTCATATCCTACCAGTCTAAAATCACAAACTGGAATTCATCTATTATTTTTAAAATATAATCCAAAGAATCTTCAGTTTTATTAGTCACCATATTATTGCGGCCCATTAAATATGCATCAAGTAAACATGCAAATAAGTAATGCTTATATTATACGTGAATATGTTACAGAAAACCACCCCAAAGTATCACATCATTCTCAAATACACCTTCAAATTATGACCAGTGAGAACTAGGACTGTTCATTCGAGCTAGGTTTTTTCCCAGCCCGATCCAGAACCCGGATAACCGGATTCCGGTTCTGGCCTAGATCAAACCAGGGCCAATGGGTGGGTTGCAAAACCCGGACCTGCCCAGTCCGGATACGGTACAACACCAGGGTACCGGGTCTTATACCTGATATCCAGTTTAATTTTTTTCAGCCCCAGCTTTCCGTTTTCTCTCTCCTCACCCCGTCTCTTTTCTCACCCTCTCTCTCTAGTCTCTTCTCACCCCTGATCTCTCTCTCTTCTCACCCTCTCTATCTCGCAGGACCCGTAAGCTGAGGTACCACCACATGGGTTGCAGAGTATGGAAAGTTGCAGGAATTCAATTTAGACAGTGTCTCCCATTGTCACAGTTTGAGGTCGTCTACAGCGGGAAGGGAATGGGAAATCTTTTGAAACCAAAATTGGTTTCAGGCATCGCCATTGGGGTTGGCCTTCAACGGGATGGAGAGAGGTAGGGTGTTCTTCGGCATCTTGAGTCGAGCTTGGCTTTCAACGGATCAGGGAGCAGCACCTTGATGTTCAACATGGGTATGGACTTTCACGAGGGAGGTGAGGATGGGAAAGTGGATTCTGCAGCGTGGGTCCATTGTTTTATTGATTTGTGGAGATCTGTTTTATCATTTATGTTTTGGTTATGTTTAATTTTCATGAAGAAAGAATCTGGCTTTTGGATTTCAAGGATAGATCTTGAATTATTTGAAGTTTTATCAGTACACCTTGTCAAACATGAAGTATTGAATAAAAGGATTGGTTCATTGATTTTTTTTAAAAACTTTTGATCACCTGTGATCTAAACTCTGTTTTATGTTCTTGTTTATTAATTTCGCTAAGAGAAGTGGGTTTCTAGGGATATCTAGTTGAACGAAAACTCTACAAAATATTTGTTAGTGTGGGTGTATTTGGAGAAAAAAATGAGAATCCATTTGTGTTTGGGTTGTGGGTAATAGTTCAACATGTAGTGGAATGGTGGCAGAGTGGAAGGAAAGTGAAGGGAAAGATGTCTCTTCATGTTCATTGTCTTAAAGTGGAGGCCATTTTCTGTTGGATTTGTGTGCTAGGCTTTGGTACTTCATTTTCTGTTGGATTTCTGTGGTAAAGTTCTTGTTAAAACCTTTAACCATGAACTGATAATTTCTTCTAATTTTGTTAAATCAATGTCGTAATGCAAGATTTGAATGAACAGGTTTTGAAGTCCTTTTTCCATGGAGACAGTAATTTGTTCAAGCACTACCTGGATCACCATCCAGATCTCTTCTAATTTGGAGACATGCTTCTCAATCACTCCAATACTTTTGCTCTGCTCCCAAGATCACCCTCCAGAGATATGGCTGTCATGTTAATGCTTATCCATCAGGTATTATTTTTTAGCAAGAAAATGCATATTGTTCTCCTACAGATCACAAAGCTAAGTAGCTAATGAGTTGGAACATGCATAGAAGGAAAAGTTTCCTTATTTTAATTCCTAGCTAGCTTTCTTTTTTCAGCATATAATTCATTTCCTGGTATGGACTTGGAATTTTTGCATCTCTGTCTGCTTCTTTATTCTGGGTGATAACATGCTCTGCCAAGTACCTTCAAGAAACACCAGTTGCGTAATATATGGGGGAAGTATTAATGGAAATTAATGTTGAACTGTGTATATATATATAAGTTTGGCAATGCTAGTTGAGTGATAGAGTCAGTGGCATAGTTATGTTTGATGGTTATGTATGAAGGATTGTTTATCCAGTTTCACAAAATGAAATAAAAACAAAGAATACTGTTTCTTTGCCACGTGTTTCATTTTCTTGGTGACGAGGAGTTTGAGTTTGAGTTTGATGTTCAAGTGTTCTTAAACATTTCTTGATTGTATTGGCTTCAAATAAAGTATCTGGTTTTTTTTTTTTTTTGCTTCATCTACTTCATCTTCTTTCTTTTCTCTTTTCCCTTTTCTCGATGAGATTGTATTTTGGGAAAAAATTGGTGGTGTTGAGTAGAGGATTCTGAAGTTATTGCCATTAATATTGATATGGGATTCAACAGTTTCAACATAGTGTTGGAATTTGATTTGCTGTAGCCTTTTCTTTATTTTAAATTTTATTTATTCTTTGAATTGTTTTTTTCTTCTTGATTTTTCATTGGTAGATAGTCAACAATGCTGCTCATTTGATCAATTTCTTTTCTTTTTCTTGTTAAAAAATAATAGTTATATGCGTGTTTGATTATTTGTTTCTACTCCATTTATTTATTTGCTCACACATTGCATCTTTCTTTTTCTACAGTGCTATTGAGATTATCCTATAAGCTGAAACTGATGGGGAAGATAATTGAAGTCCACAGTGCTTCCGAGTTTATAGCTTAAACTGATGGGGAAGATAATTGAAGGAGAAATTACACTTGTAAATTTGTAATGTAAGAGTTTGAATATCTGGATGTTGATCAGTCTGGAACTTTGTCAGTGTCTGATATAATGCTTCCTCCATCATCTACTCTGTTCAGGTGACCATACCATGGCAACTTGGCAATTAGTTTGTATACATGTGTATGAAATACTTCCTGTAAAATCAACTTTTCATCATGGATATGTACTTGATCGTGGGGATGAACTCTAAGCTGGGTTAGAATCATTTACTAATTGGAATTCTTGGAAATTAAAGATCATTCCTAATACTAATAGATGATGATTGTCTGACTGAAGATGCAAAATTTATCGTCATACTGGTTTTTGTTTTGAGAAATCTTTACTGTTTGAGCTGGGTTCCATATATTGACTGCTGGAAAAACTGTCACAGTCACTAATCACTAATATCCAAGATATATTATGGAAGTGTTACTGTTTTACCTGGAAATTGTATGCATATGGACCACCAGTGAACCACAAATAAAAATTATAAATGAATGTCTCTCCAGATAAACCAAGTTGTAATTAGTTTATAAAATCATTCTAATGCTACATCAATATCATATAAACAATGTAATATGTGCTTTTCATATCAACATTGTAATATTATTTTATAAACAATTTTATTTTATAATGCTACATCAAAACTTTTTCATGAAAAAATATTCATAATATGTAGGCTTTTATGTTATATAAAATAATAAAAAAATAAAAAAGAGGGGGGGGGGAACCCGGGTTCCAGCCCTGGTTAACCCGGTTCCATGTTCCGGCCAGGTATACCCAGGTTTTTGGGCCAGAACCCAGATGAACAGTCTTGTCACTGAGAGCTTACACCCTAAATTTTTCATCACTAGTTGTCCTGTGCTGGATGGAGGTTTAAATATGTGGCTCCAGATATAATCATCATCTTCCAGATATGTGGCTCCCAAGTGGCCTGGGAGCCATGGTCATGCCTCCCATCGTGGACTGCCAATTTCATTTTTGATTGGCATTTTTTTTAAATGGAAGATGATTATATTATTTTATTATAAATGAAGTTATAACCATCCTATTTCAAGCTTCAATCTAAGCCATGGGCAACTAGTTACAATAAGTTGATTTTGGGTTTATAAGTTGGAGTTTGAGAATGACGTGTAGTTTAAAGTGGTTTTTTACACTTCACCCATCATACAAAAGGCAACAGTAAATTAGAAATCAGAATCAGGTCAGATCAGCAGATTTTTTTTCTCTAATCAAAATATCTTTTTATAAGTAGTCTAATCAAGATATATTAATGAAAATATAATATTTTATGATATTATAGATAATAAAAAATTGGCAGATCTTTCCCTTTATGAATATCAAACATAAATGGTGGAAAGAGATTGAGCGGTATTCACCCATAGAGAAGATTGGATGCTGACCATTGAAAAAGCATGTGCACCCATCACTTCTAAAATTGAAGTAAATATAACAAAAATAAAATCATTCAAACTCAAAAGTTTCTCTAGAAGAAGAATTTTGCAAATTGTTTCCCTTTTTCATACAAATTTTGATAGAAGCATTCACCTTCTCTTTTCAAGTACACTTCATTTGCTGTTGTATATCACATGAAGACAAGATATGCCAAAAATTCTATGATTTGACTTATAAGATTGGATCTAGGTCCAAGGCTGTAAATCATCAAGGAACAGTGAAGTATGCAAAAATAAATTTGTGTTTCAATCATTAAATATTCTACTTTATGCACGCAAGAATAAGAATGACCCAAATTTGGAAGCCAGGTTTCAAATAACCAACAGAATTCCTCATTTAGAAGGCTCCAACATTTGGAAGCCCCCAGATCTTGATTTTCTATAGTGCCTCCCACTTACAACCATTTTTTTTATAAATAAGAAGAAATTTTATTAGTAACGGATGTATAGGCAAAGCCCATGTACGTAGGAGTATATGAAAACACCTAAATAACCAGTGTACCAGACCAGAACTGTCCATTTCTAGAGGTTGTTATATTAGGAGACTCTTAATTCTAAGTGCTTAACTGATAACTGTTAGATCTTACTGCAACAATAGAAATGGAAGAAAAAATACGCTTAAACAAAATCATACCATTTAAAATCTTCTGGATTTTTTTATCACACTGAGCAATTTCATCTTCTATCTTGCGCTGCAGTAGAGACTGCAAACACAAGTAAAGATCAACAGGATGTCAATATTCCCAAGGTTTTGAAGTAGAAGAAGTTATTCTAAAAATCAAGCCATCTGAAAAAGGTCAACATGATATGTCAGTATGGTTAAAAAAGTTAAATCAAAGGTCTAATTACAAAACTCTCCAGTCAGAATGCCAACCAATATAGTATTTGAGAAAATCATAATCCACAACGCATTGAAGGATTTCAGTTAGAAACTTATATATATATATATATATTTATATAAGTAAACGATTGTATTGATATGAATAGGCATAGCCCAAGTATACAAGATGGTATACATAAGGTCACACCTATTTAGGGAGAGGAAATAGAAACAAGAAATTCATGCAAATCGAGGCCAGAAAAACTACAGCGGTGGCCCAAATAAAAAAGTGCTGACAAAAAATAATCCAAGTTATTCTAATGCACGCACATTGTCTTCAAACATGTCTTCAAACATCTGGTCATTTCACTCCTTCCATAGACATCATAGGATACAAATCGGGACCATTTTCCACACCGCTGAGATTTGTGAGACCTTGTAGATTTGTCCAACTGGCCATGAGCTTAACCCAAGCTAACTCCAATCTATTGAACACTTGATTCCATAACATTCCAGCAACCTCACAATGCAACAGTAAACAATCCACAGATTCACCACTTTTCCTACACATACAGCACCAATCGACTATGATCACCTTACGTGTCCGTAGATTATCCATTGTCAAGATCTTACCTAATGCTGTTGCCATACAAAAACTGCCACTTTGCGAGGCACCTTGTTTCTCCATATCCTTTTCCATGGGAATTGTGTATTCAGTGGTTGTGTAAGAGAGACATAAAAATAACGGATCGAGAATAAACCTTTACCAGTGGGTATCCACCACATCTTGTCAGCTCCTTGTGTTCTCGGCATCATGGTGTATAGAAGACCAAAGAACTCCTCAATGCTGCCAACTTCCCAATCTTGAGCTGCTCTAGTGAAATTCACATTCCATTAGACTAGATCCCCAAAGAACTCCATGCAATTAGCCATTGATGCATCTTTCTCACATGCAATCCTAAAAACTGATGGGAATTAATCCTTTAGGACTTGAACTCCACACCACAGGTCAGTCCAGAATTTTATTCTAGATCAATCAACCAACACCAGTCGAGTATGCCGAGTAAAAATTCCCCACCCTCTTCTAATGTGTTTCCAAATCCCCACTCCATAAACCAAAAAAAAAACATATGTCCATATCCATATTATATCTCCACAGCCACTTCCCAAACATGGCTTGATTGAAAATCCTCAAATTTCTAATACCCAACCCACCTGAAGAGACTGGAGAGCATACTTTATCCCACTTGACTAGATGATACTAGAAAATCATGATACAGCTTCTCAATGCGGTTGGCCACACTTGCTGGACTTGGGAATACAGATAAAAAAATACGTTGGTAGATTAGAAAGAGTACTTTTGATAAGAGTGATCCTCCCACCTTTCAAGAGATATATGGCTGTGTTTGGATGTTGAGCTGAGATGATTCTTTGTGAATAGTAGTGAGTTGAGATGGTGAAGTGATTTTTGAAGGGCCCACCTAAGATGAGTTTAGATGTGTTTGGATGTTAAAATGAGTTTAGATTAATTTATGGGAAAATGAAAACTGTTGTGGGTCCCACGTGTAAAGAAGTGTTGAGTTCAAAAAGGTTGTGAGTTCCACGTGTAAGAAGGTTTTGAATTGAGATGAGTTTAGTGATTTGAGAGTTGTGTTTGGATGTCAGACTCAGTTTAAAATGAGACTGAACTGAATTGATCTTAGTTTACTCCAACAACCAAATGGGGCCAATCTCTTCCAACTTGCCAATTTGCGTTCAATCTTCTCCACGATTGTATCCCAAATCGATAGAGATCTTGCAGCTGCCCCCAAAAGAAGACCAAGGTAATTCACGGGAAGAGAGGAAACCATACATTCAAGGATATGCACCAACTACTGCATGTTACAAACATTGCCCATTGGCACCATTTCTGATTTACCAAAGTTCACTTTTAACCCTGATGCCACTTCAAAACAAAGTAATAATGCCCTCAATGTTCGAATTTGGTTATGTTCTACCTCACAAAAAAATCAATATATCATCTGCAAACAATAAGTGAGCTATATTAATAGTGCCCCTATTAATATTACCAATTGAAAATCCATCAAAAAAGCCACTGTTCACCAAGGCTAAAATCATTTTGCTAAGTGCCTCCATGACAAGAAAAATAGGAGTAGGGACAATGGGTCTTCTTGTCTTAGACCTCAAGAACTATTAAAGAAACCATTTGGGTTGCCATTCACCAAGACTAAAAACTTCACTGTTGAAATACACTATCTACTCCACGAGCACCATTTCTCCCCAAAATCACACCTCCCAAGCACGTAGAGTAGGAACTCCCAATTAACATGATCATACACGCCTTCTCCATATCTAACTTGCATAGGATCTCCATCTGGCCATATTTTAGCCAACTGTCTAGGCATTCATTAGCAATGAGAACTGAATCCAGAATTTGCATACCTTTAACAAATGCATTTTGGGATTTTGTAATGATCCTCCCCAAAACCTCTCCTAGGCGATTGGCACACACCTTAGAAATGATCTTATATGTCCCATTCACAAGGCTAATGGGCAGGTAATCCTTCACCTTTGAAGCCCCAAACTTCTTGGGAATGAGTGCTATAAATGTGGCATTAAGGCTTTTCTCAAACTTCTTGACTGAAAAAAATTCTTGGAACACTTTCATTAAGTCCTCTCTCACCACATCTCAACAAGTTTGAAAAAATCCCATGGAAAAACCACCAAGGCCAAGTTCTTTATATTTGACCATTCTCCTTACCAAGCTATGGACCTTTAACTCCTCAAAGGGTCACTCCAACCACAACCTGATGTGTATCAATGGACTCAAAAGCTAGTCCATTGAGTTTTGGCCTCCATCCCACCTATTTAGAAATCAAGTGTTCAAAAAATCCCACAACATGCTCCCTAATCATAGGAGCCTCCATACAGTCCACTCCGTCTATTTTCAGCATCTCAATGGTATTAGTTTTCCTATGAGAGTTGGCCACTCTATGAAAGAACTTTGTGCTTTGGCCTCCTTTCAACCATAATGCTCTTTATAGGATTCTAGTTCTACTATTAACTCAACCTTCCGAGATGCTTCCTCCATAGAAAGAGCCCGCCCCTCCTGTGTCCCCTCTACCTCCTGAAGCTTCTCTAGCATGGACCTTTTACGATCTCCTACATCACCAAAAGATTGAGCACTCCATAGCTTTAAGTCATTTTTTAGAGCTTTCAATTTACCTACAAAAATGAGGCCAAGTATGATTATTGGACCACATATAGGCACCTCCCATGAGAGAAATATCCATAAAATCCAAGTCGAAAATACACTCCAAGAATTCTGTCCTTGCTGGTCGTAGTCTGCTATCACCTGAACATTCACTTGGGAACCTTGTAACATTAAAATCACCACCTATGCACCATGGTAAATTCCACCAGCTATGAATTCTAGTAAGTTCTTCCCATAAGATTCTTCTACTACTGTCCATTTTCAGCCCGCGTACACCAGCAAAAGCACATAAATAATCATCATCATCATTCTTAAAGGAACATGCCACAGTATACTCCCCAATAAATTCCTCCATTTTCTCCACCACTCTTCTATCCCACATCACAAAAACACCTCCTAAAGATTTGTAAGAAGCAAGATATAACCAATCCACATAAGTATAGCTCCATAAACTCCTAACAATTCTCCAGGGGATAAATTTCAACTTGGTTTCCTGTAAGTGCACAAAGTCCACCTTCCACTCTCGAAGTATGTTTTTCACACGAAGGCGTTTATTTGCCTCATTGAGCCCTTGGACATTCCAAGATATGACTTTGGGCTTTATAAAATTGGAGCTGACTCCCTCCCTTTGGCTCTTTCTCTGCTTGAACTTGAAATGCCCTCATAGTTTAGAGACCATGTTAGCCTTTTTAGCTCCTATTGTTTTTTAGAACCTAGCTTCTTCAACTGGCCATGTCCAACTTTAATAGCTGTTAGTAAAGCCACGAATTGTTCCTCAAAACCCTCACACTCAATTCCTACACAATGCTAGATCTACCTTATGCAACACCCAATCAAAGATACCATCCTGATCTAGCAATAGGTAGGCCCCAATATCCATCTCATCTCTAAGTGTCTAGTGTCTCTTCATCGGCACATCAAAATCTTCCTCGGGGCAGATAGGCCTTCCATCCCACTTAGAGGAGTCATTTGAGATAGCTAGCATTTGGGAAAGCCCCAATATTCCCCCTGTCACTCCCTGTCTTTGAAAATAGACAAGGGCTACTTCCAAAGGTTGTAAAACAGTCACCGACACTATTACCGGTAAAATCTCGATAGGAGGCTCAACCCCTCTGTCTGTCGGCCTTGTCTGTCCATGATTGGACTGAGAATAGACGCTCAACTCATAGCCCAAGGATCAAGTGTTGCATCTTCCAACGATGTTATCTCCATTGTCTCCATCTGCTGGCTCACCATCGACATCTTCTTAGCCGGAATCAAGGTCTTCTTTGCAGTTCCCCCTACTGCCTCTCGTCGGTGGGAGGGCTTTCCTCGCCTCCCACTCTAGCTCTCCACACAGGCTAATGGGAGTTTTCCTTTGCCCTTGAAATGCCCCACGGGCTTTGGCCCAGATGCTCAGCCTTGATCTACTCCCTCACACCCCATCTAGCCCTTTGCATTCATGAGGCCCACATAGGCCTCTGCTTCTGCACTGGCCAATAGCCCCAAGGGCTCTAGCCTCCCTCCTTGTCCAGGCCTATGCCCTTGTGATGGAAGCCTCACTCTCACTCACTTGTATTTGGCGTGTTGGGTGATTAGATATAAGGTTACCTCAAGGCAACACAAAGATCCAAGTTGGTTTGTTGGTGAAAATTAAGACTAACTCGGGCTAGCACTTAACTCTCAAAAGAATTGAAGAGAAAATTCTCATTCATTGAATAACATAACATAATTGATTGAATAACAATGCAAAGCAACATATAAATAGAGGATTCCCCTAGGGTTGGCACCACCTTGCCTTGCCCTCTCTTCCCTTAACTTAGATCTAGATCTAGATCTCACTCTTGATCCACTCCTTAGTTTTAGGAATCCTATCTTTAGAGAAACAACATCAAATGCTTAAAATAAAGGAAATTAATTAGGAAATAAACTAGGAATTAAAATAGGAAATAACAAAACATATTAAAATGAAATAAATCCCTAAATATAAGGATCATGGCCGGCCACAACCATGATTGGTGCCTCCACCCCAATTTTTTAGGATCTTGTTATCTTTCCATGCAACCTTCTCGTCATCTTGTCATCCAACCCCTAAACTCAAGGAATTGGCCACACATGAAACTCCTCTAGTTGCACTTGCCTTGGACGCCCAACGCCTTACCACCCGAGCCATGCCTGCTACCCAATGCAACCCTCCTAGACTCGGCACGCCTAGCCCTCCTAGTGGCATTACGAATGGCTCGTCTTGAATCTCCATCAATCCTCCCCCCTTCAAGACCGACCATGTCCTCAAGGTCCAAATCTGGAAATTAATCCTTGAGAACCTGAATACTCTCCCATGTAGCATCCTCAGATGGAAGCTCCTTCCATTGAACCAAGGCTTCGGTTCTTACTTGGCCACACTTCCTCACAAGCCTATACTCTACAATCTTCTCGAGTTGGATTGCCATTCTTCCCTCTTCATCGACCACGGGCATCTCACTCACCACCTTGGTTGGATCTCCAACCTTCCTTTTTACCCATGAGACATGAAAAATAGGGTGAATGTGAACGCCAACCGGTAGATCTAACTTGGATGCAAGCTGTCCGCACTTCTCCAACACTTAATATGGGCCAAAATACTTAGCCCTCAGCTTGCTCAATGTTGCCTTGGATAGTGCCTTGTGCTCTCTTAGTAGGTACTTGAGAAATACCCACTCACCTGGCTCAAAGGACTCCATACCCCTCCCTTTGTCGAAGTGCTTCTTCATTTGATCTTGAGCATGTGCCAAATTCTTCTTGAGATCCTTCAAGACTTCATCCCTCTCTCTAAAATCCATATCCACCAAGTCATTTGGTGAACTCCCTACTTCATAAGCCACAAGAACTGGTGGTGGTCTCCCATAAAGTGCCTCAAATGGTGTCATCTTGATAAATCGGTGGTAGAATGTGTTGTACAAAAATTCAGCCCATGCCAAATACCCTTCCCACTTCTTCGGGTATTGGTGCACAAAGCACCTAAGGTATTGCTCATGAGTCCGATTGGTCACCTCCGTTTGGCCATCGATTTGGGGATGATAGGTTGAACTTCGGGCAAACTCCGTCCCATGCATCTTGAAATACTCCCTCCAAAAGTTGCTCATGAAGACACGGTCTCTATCAGTCACTATGTTTCTTGGCATCCCATGAAACTTCATCACTTGATCCACATAAAGTTTGGTAATTGTCTTGGCCGTGTATGAATGCACCATTGCGATGAAGTGTGCATACTTGGTCAAGCAGTCCACCACCACAAACACCGCATCACAACCATTTGAGAGTGGCAAGCTCTCCACAAAATCCATGGTAACATCCTCCTAAGTGTGAGTAGGGATCAGTACGGGTTGCATCAACCCCTTGGGCTTTCTACTCTCACTCTTCACCCTTTGGCAAGTGACACATCTCCTCACATACTCCATCACCTCTCCTTTCATGCCATCCCAATAGAACAAATTACCCACCCTTACCCAAGTACAGTTCAACCCCGAGTGTCCCCCTTCCTTGGAATCATGAAAGTGGCTCAAGATCTTCCTTCTAAACTCTCCCACACTTGGCACCACTACTCTCCCCTTATATTTTAAAAGCCCATCACTCATCTCATAATTTTCAACTCCCTTAGCATCCACCTCTAGCTTCTCCATCACCTCCTTACACCTTAAATCATTTTTTACTTCCTCTCTAATCTCATCCCAAATTCCCCATGAAGGACCCGAGAGAGCCTCCAAAACCTGACCATCTTCCCTCCTTGATAAGGCATCGGCCACCCGATTCTCCCTACCTAGCCTATACACCAAATCAAACTCAAAACCAAGAAGTTTAGAGACCCACCTTTGTTGATCCGGAGTGGTGATTCTTTGCTCCAAAAGGTGCTTCAAAGGTTGTTGATCCCTGACTATTGAGAACTTCCTTACCAACAAATAAGGCCTCCACACCCTCACGGCCTCCATGATGGCAAGCATCTCCCGTGCATACACACTCCACCCTTTCTTTTGAACACCAAGGGCCTTGCTAATGAAGGCTAATGGCCTCCCTTCTTGTGTCAAAACAGCCCCTACGCCCACACTACTAGCATTTGTGTGTAGCTCAAATATTTTCTCAAAATTAAGCATGGCATGGACGGGTGTAGTTGTCATGGCTTTCTTCAAATCTTAAAAGACTTCTCTGCCTCTTCACTCCAAACAAAATTATTCTTCTTGAGCATGTTGGTGAGTGGTCTTGCTATGGAAGCATAATCTTTGACGAACTTCCTATAGTAGCCCGTGAGCCCAAGAAAGCCCCTCAATTCGGTGATAGTCTTTGGTTTGGGCCAAGCCACCATAGCTTCCACCTTCCTTGTATCCACCTTGACCCCATCATGCGAGATCAAATGCCCCAAGAACTCAATCTCCATTTGGCCAAATGCACACTTGGACAACTTAATGTAGAAAGAGTTGTCAAGTAGCACCCCCAAAACAACCTCCAAGTTCCCCAAGTGATCCTCCCATGTCTTGAAGTACACAAGAATATCATCAAAAAACACCAACACATGCCTCCTCAAATACGGCTCAAAGATTTGGTTCATGCATGCTAGAAAAGTTGAAGGAGCATTGCATCGACCAAACGGCATCACCAAGTACTCAAAGTGGCAATTATGAGTTCGGAAAGCTGTCTTGTGAATGTCCCTCTCATGCACCCTTATTTGATGGTACCTGGCCCTTAAATCTAGCTTGGAAAAGAACATAGAACCTCCAAGCTCATCTAGCATGTCATCAATGGTCGGGATCAAAAATTTATCCTTGATGGTTGCCTCATTCAAGGCTCGATAGTCGGTGCAAAATCTCTAAGTGCCATCCTTCTTCTTCACCAAGAGAACCGGACTTGAGAATGGACTAATGCTTGGCCGGATGAGCCCATTAGCCAAAAGCTCATTGACTTGCTTTTCGATCTTAGTCTTTTGGTAGTAAGCATACTAGTAGGGAGCAACATTAACCGGCTTAGCTTCCTCCTTCAAAGGAATGCGATGATCAAATTCCCTTAAGGGTGGAAGTGTCTTCGGATCCTCCATCACTCTAGAGAACCTCCCCAACAACTCCCTTAAATCAAGAGGCAACTCAGCCCCTAATTCCCTCTCCAAGCCTCCATCTACCACTACATGCCCCTCACTCAAGCCCCTCGGTTGGGAGGCCAATGTAATAGCAAAACATTGCCCCCCTCGCTTCAAGATCTTCTCCATCTCATTAGGGCCCACGGCCTTGCATCCTCCTCTTCCACTCATTCTCATGGTCACCCATTTACCCCCCATCATAAATTCCATAGTCATCTTTTTATAATCCGACACTATCTTCCCTAACTCCTCTAACCATTGCATACCCAACACCACATCCAACCCAACGATTGGCAAGGAATACAAATCTACCACAATCTCAAGATCTTGTGTTTTCAAACATACCTTTTTATAAACTTCTTTACACACCAACTTCTCCCCACTAGCTACCTTGACCTCAAATGGAGTGATAGAAGTCATAGGCAACCCCAAGCTCTCGGCCACCTTTAAATTGATGAAGTTCAAAGATGAACCATTGTCCACAAGAACCGTTACCTCCATCTTGCCAATGTGTGCTTGTGTTCTCATTGTTCTAGGCCCCGCAACACCCGCCAAAGCATGAATAAAAATATGGAGGTCTCCCCCCTCGGCCTCTTGTTGATCTTACTCCTCTTGCCCTTGTTCTTCCTCCACTACTTCTTCCTCTTCCTCGGACTCCACCTCTATGAGAAAGATTTGCTTGGCTTTGCACTTGTGGCCCATAGTGAACCTCTCATTGGAATTGAAGACAAAGTCCCTTCTCTCTTCTTTGTTGCATCTCCTCCCAAGATAGCCTCTTCACCCCTGCAAATAAAGGCTTAGATCCACTTGATGCACCTCCACTAGGACCTCTCAGTGAAAAGTCCTTGCCAAAAGTCTTAATTGTACCACTCTTGGAAACCATTGGGGGTGGTTTCCTCACTTCAAACCGGCTACTCTTCTTTAGATCTTGGAATTGATCTTCCTTAACTCGTGCAATCTCCGAAACTTGCATTAAGGTCTTTGGTTTCCTAAGCTTCACTTCTGCCGCCAACTCGCTCTTCAATCCGCCCATAAAGGTCCCAATAAGGGCCTTCTCCGACCACCCATGTGCTCTAGTGGACAAATACTCAAACTCTTTTTGGTAATCTCTTAAAGATCCGGTTTGCTTGATCTTTGAGAGAGTCTCATGATAATCCATATACTCGGTTGGCCTGAATCTCCTCAAAAGCTCCTTGATGAACTTCTTCCACTTCAACTCCCTCCTTTGAGCCCCATATATCTTCCTCATCCATTGCCACCATTACTTGGCCTCCCCCTCAAGGAAGTAAGCGGCATAAGACACTTTTGCATGGCCCTCCCTGTGATTATGCTCAAAGTATTGCTCGGCTCTACTAATCCACATGCTTGGGTCATCACCATTGAACTTTGGAAAGTCCATCTTTGGCTTGAGAATTTCCCCCCTACGTGCTTCTCTCCTCTCTTCACGGTTCCTTTCTTCTCCTTCACTTTCCCCAGTGGATTCCTCATGAGTGCTTGAGGAATCTTGAGAAGATGAATCCGAATCATCCTCCCTCTCACGGCATTGGCTTCTTCTAGATCCAACGGAACCTTCGGGACTATGGACTCGTCTTCTATGGCGTCTTCTCTCTCCATTCCTCCTTTGATTTACCAATTAGTGGAGCACCTCCTCAAGCCTTTCATTGGTGGCGGTTTGTTGTGCCTCCAAAGCAGCTTCAATATTCTCAATACGCTCTCTATGAGTTGGTTGTCGATCGGCCATGGCTTCCTCTCCTTGGGTTGGATCCCTCTCAATGAAAGCACCAATTGATGGAAGTCTCACTCTCACTCACTTGTGTTTAGCGTGTTGGGTGATTAGATCTAGGGTTACCTCAAGGCAACACAAAAATCCAAGTTGGTTTGTTGGTGAAAATTAAGACTAACTCGAGCTAGCACTTAACTCTCAAAAAAATTGAAGAGAAAATTTGCATTCATTAAATAACATAACATGATTGAATAACAATGCAAAGCAACATATAAATAGAGGATTCCCCTAGGGTTGGCACCACCTTGCCTTCCCCTCTCTTCCCTTAACTTAGATCTAGATCTAGATCTCACTCTTAATCCACTCCTTAGTTTTAGGAATCCTATCTTTAGAGAAAAAACATCAAATGCCTAAAATAAAGGAAATTAACTAGGAAATAAACTAGGAATTAAAATAGGAAATAAAAAAACATATTAAAATGAAATAAATCCCTAAATATAAGGATCATGGCCAGCCACCACCATGATTGGTGCCTCCACCCCTATTTTTTAGGATCTTGTCATCTTCTCATGCAACCTTCTTGTCATCTTGTCATCTTCTCATGCAACCCATAAAATCAAGGAATTGGTCACACATGAAACTCCTCTAGTTGCACTTGCCTTGGACGCCCAACGCCTCCTCACCACCTGAGCCATGCATGCTACCCAATGCTACCCTCCTAGCCTCAGCACGCCTAGCCCTCCTAGTGGCATTACGAATGGCTCGTCTTGAATCTCCATCACCTTGCCAATTGCCCCTCTCATGACCCTGCCCCAGGCCCACCTCAATTTCTTCCTCAATGCACTGTATCAGTAAGTATACTTGCTCCTGCAGTGCCTCCAATTGTTCTTGCATATTTTGCAAAGTACTATGCATGCCATTCTTTGACAGGCCGACAGAGGACTTGCCACCATGTCCTTCCCTCTGCATTCATACTATACCAACGAGCAAAGGAGTTGTCCTTCTGCCTATAACTCCACCCCTGTACTATTACCTAGACTGTGCTGGAAGCCTTCGACTACACTAGTGCCTCTCTATATAATCGAGACTGCATACTAGTCCTCACCTCCAATAGCCTCTATAAGCACCCACCTCCATTGCAAGTTGCACCTTTTTCTTCCAAGTAGATCTCTCTCAACATAACTACCATTTTCCTCCAACCCCTCCCCTCCACATCTTCCAGAATGAAGACAAAGTTATGTCTTCCGCCCCCATCATATTCCACCAACGCCATAAATCTTCCTTGAGCAGAGCACCTCTGTGCTATGAAGTTTCTATCACCCTCCCTTGTCAACGCATACAGCTCCTTTATCCCACTCCTTAAGTTTTCCTCCAAGGTTATGTTAAACCATTACACCAGAACTTTCCCAAGTCTTATCTCCATCATTACTTTCCAACTCCTCTCTATAATGAGCACCGAGCCTCCCTCCTTCATCAAAACAAAGGCTTTTGATTCAATGACTATTCTTATTGGGCCTCCCCTGATCATAGTTAATATCCTACACTTTCTATTCAACCCCATACCTTGTCATTAAACCCCACAAACCTCATCAGATTTATGAATGTATAGAAATAAAAAAAATTTGGATGTGCTATTGGTAACTATCTCAGTTAGAAACTAAATGCCATCAATTTAGAAGTGGTATATGTCATTACTTGCAGTCACCTAATTGGTACCAAACATTGTGTAGATTTATTAGGAGTTTAATTTGTATGCTGATCTGTCTGCGTGTTAGAGGGCTGGAATTAAGGAGATCTAGAGTTAAACAGTGATATCAGTATTCGGTTCCATATATTTAGGGGATTCTGGTAGCTTGTTACCAAATCCGTATATATTTATTTCCTTTTTTATTGCTTTCTGTTTTAGATAGGTTTGATCCTATTCTAGGTAAGTTGTATATATCCCTAGAAATTAGGTGTTTTAGCGTCTTTATATAGGGAATTTGTAACCTGTGTTCAGATATTGAAATGATGAAGGATTCCTCTATTTTCAACATGGTATCAGAGCATTCTCTGAACCCTAAATCCCTCATATGACCAAATACGGTCAACTGCTTCCGTGTCCCACATCACCTCCAACCAGGAAGCCATGGCTTCCAGTAACAGTAGTGGAGATAGTAATCTCATGCCCATTATAGTACACAAACTGAATGGGAACAACTATCTCCAATGGTCCCACTCCGTAATGATGTTCATATGTGGAAGAGGAAAGGATGATTATCTCAATGGAGTGGCTGCCAAGCCAAGCAAGGATGATGAGAAGTTCAAAATCTGGAATTCCGAGAATAATATGGTCATGTCATGGCTCATAAATTCCATGACGAATGAAATCGGAGAGAACTTCCTACTCTACAGAACAACAAGGGAAATCTGGGAGGCTGCAAAGGAGACGTATTCCAACAATGAGAATACATCTGAGCTGTTTGAAGTGGAGAGTGTTCTCCATGACTTCCGTCAAGGAGATTTAACAGTAACCCAGTACTTCAATACACTCAACCGCTATTGGCAACAGCTGGACTTGTTCAAGGAGCACAATTGGAGGTGTCTAGATGATGGAATCAGGTATAGACAGATCATTGAACAGAAAAGAATATATAAGTTTCTGATTGGATTAAATAAAAATCTTGATGAAGTAAGAGGAAGGATCTTGGGATCCAAACCTCTACTTAATACCCGGGAGGCCTTTTCTGAAGTCCGGAGAGAGGAGAGTCGAAAGAAAATCATGATGGGCTCTCAAGAACCAATGACAAGTCTTAAGAGCTCAGCCCTTGCAGTTAGAGGGAACTCCTACAACACCAATGACACCAAACCAAAGAAAGGACGCACTTGGTGTGATCACTGCCGCCGACCTGGTCACACCAGGGACACTTGCTGGAAAATTCATGGCAAGCTTGCAGATTGGAAGTCTTCCCGGCCTGCCAATGACAAAGAGGGGCGAGGTAATTTTATCTCAATGGATGACAAACTTTCACCCGAACCCACTCCATTCAGCAAGGAACAATTAGAGGTTCTATAGAAGCTATTCAACCAGTCTTTGCCTGCCCAGACCTCCACTATGGTTGGTATCGGGTCCTTAGCCCAAAAAGGTAATTTTTTAAGCGCTCTCAATGTTAAAAAAGAGACGCCAAATCCATGGATTATAGATTCTGGAGCTTCAGACCATATGACTGGAAATGAGGACCTATTTTCTACTTACAGTCCATGTGATAAACACTTAACAGTCAGGATAGCCGATGGTTCACTCTCAAAAGTGGTTGGTACAAGTTCTATTAAAGTATCAGAGAATATTACACTTGAATCAGTCCTTCTTGTGCCAAATTTGAATTGCAATTTACTGTCCATTAGTAAACTTACTCGAGACCTGAATTGTGTGACTAAATTTGGTTCAAACATGTGTGAATTTCAGGTCTTGGACTCGGGGAAGACGATTGGCAGTGCTAAAATGTGCTCAGGACTCTTATCTTCTCGAGGTTACAAATCCTCCTCAAGGCACAACTCATTAGTCTGATTGTCTAGTGTCTAGTAGTCCTACTTCGTTTTCTGTCAGTTGTTCTAATAATGATAGTGTAATCATGTTGTGGCACTATAGATTAGGCCATCCGAATTTCTTGTATCTTGAGAAACTGTTTCCTTCTCTATTTCATAATAAAAATCCAAATGAGTTCAAGTGTGAAATTTGTCAATTCTCTAAACATGTCCGTAATTCTTATCCCAACCAATCTTACAAAGAATCCCATCCTTTTTCAATGATCCACAGTGATGTTTGGGGGCCATCTAAACTAAAAAATGTGACTGGTTCCCGTTGGTTCATTACATTTATTGATGATCACACTCGGCTTACATGGGTCTTTCTCATGAAAGAAAAATCAGAGGCAGGTCAGATTTTCAAAAACTTCAACACCATGATACAAACTCAATTCCAAGCCAAAATCCAAATTCTGAAAACTGACAATGCCAAAGAATACTTCAAATTCATACTCAATGATTATCTCTTGAGTCATGGCATCATTCATCAAAGCTCATGTGTCAACACCCCTCAGCAAAATGGAATTGCTGAAAGGAAAAATCGGCACCTTCTAGATGTTGCAAGATCTCTTATGTTTTCTACTCATGTACCGAAACATTTCTGGGGTGAAGCTATTCTCACTGCGGCATACCTCATAAACCGGATGCCATCTAGGATTCTCAACTTTCAAACTCCTTGTCAAACCCTACTTCAGTTTTTCCCAAATACACGTCTCATCTCCACTATTCCCTTCAAGGTTTTCGGGTGTTCAGCCTTTGTTCATGTCCATCAACATCAAAGGGATAAACTTGATCCTAGAGCACTTAAGTGTATCTTCCTTGGGTACTCTCCAACTCAAAAGGGGTATAAGTGCTACTCACCGGTCACTAAACAGTACTACCACTCCATGGATGTTACCTTTTTTGAGCACCAGCCCTACTACCCCAAATCTGATATTCAGGGGGAGACCAATTTTACCCAGGAATATCAAATTTGGGATCAGTGTAGATTTATTAGGAGTTTAATTTGTATGCTGATCTGTCTGCATGTTAGAGGGCTGAAATTAAGGAGATCTAGAGTTAAACAGATTAGTATTCGGTTCCATATATTTAGGGGATTCTGGTAGCTTGTTACCAAATCCGTATATATTTATTTCCTTTTTTATTGCTTTCTGTTTTAGATAGGTTTGATCCTATTCTAGGTAAGTTGTATATATCCCTAGAAATGAGGTGTTTTGGCGTCTTTATATAGGGAATTTGTAACCTGTGTTCAGATATTGAAATGATGAAGGATTCCTCTATTTTCAACATGGTACCAGAGCATTCTCTGAACCCTAAATCCCTCATATGACCAAATACGGGAGAAGTGACTCAACTGCTTCCGTGTCCCACATCACCTCCAACCAGGAAGCCATGGCTTCCAGTAACAGTAGTGGAGATAGTAATCTCATGCCCATTACAGTACACAAACTGAATGGGAACAACTATCTCCAATGGTCCCACTCCGTAACGATGTTCATATGCGGAAGAGGAAAGGATGATTATCTCAATGGAGTGGCTGCCAAGCCAAGCAAGGATGATGAGAAGTTCAAAATCTGGAATTCCGAGAATAATATGGTCATGTCATGGCTCATCAATTCCATGACGAATGAAATCGGATAGAACTTCCTACTCTACAGAACAACAAGGGAAATCTGGGAGGCTGCAAAGGAGATGTATTCCAACAATGAGAATACATCTGAGCTGTTTGAAGTGGAGAGTGTTCTCCATGACTTCCGTCAAGGAGATTTAACAGTAACCTAGTACTTCAATACACTCAACCGCTATTGGCAACAGCTGGACTTGTTCGAGGAGCACAATTGGAGGTGTCTAGATGATGGAATCAGGTATAGAAAGATCATTGAACGGAAAAGAATATATAAGTTTCTGATTGGATTAAATAAAAATGTTGATGAAGTAAGAGGAAGGATCTTGGGATCCAAACCTCTACTTAATATCCGGGAGGCCTTTTCTGAAGTCCGGAGAGAGGATAGTTGAAAGAAAATCATGATGGGCTCTCAAGAACCAATGACAAGTCTTGAGAGCTCAGCCCTTGCAGTTAGAGGGAACTCCTACAACACCAATGACACCAAACCAAAGAAAGGACGCCCTTGGTGTGATCACTGCCGCCGACCTGGTCACACCAGGGACACTTGCTGGAAATTCATGGCAAGCCTGCAGATTGAAAGTCTTCCCGGCCTGCCAATGACAAAGAGGGGCGAGGCAATTTTATCTCAATGGATGACAAACTTTCACCCGAACCCACTCCATTCAGCAATGAACAATTAGAGGTTCTATAGAAGCTGTTCAACCAATCTTTGCCTGCCCAGACCTCCACTGTGGTTGGTATCGGGTCCTTAGCCCAAAAAGGTAATTTTTTAAGCGCTCTCAATGTTAAAAAAGAGATGCCAAATCCATGGATTATAGATTCTAGAGCTTCAGACCATATGACTGGAAATGAGGACCTATTTTCTACTTACAGTCCATGTGATAAACACTTAACGGTCAGGATAGCCGATGGTTCACTCTCAAAAGTGGTTGGTACAGGTTCTATTAAAGTATCAGAGAATATTACACTTGAATCAGTCCTTCTTGTGCCAAATTTGAATTGCAATTTACTATCCATTAGTAAACTTACTCGAGACATGAATTGTGTGACTAAATTTGGTTCAAACATGTGTGAATTTCAGGTCTTGGACTCGGGGAAGACAATTGGCAGTGCTAAAATGTGCTCAGGACTCTTATCTTCTCGAGGTTACAAATCCTCCTCAAGGCACAACTCATCAGTCTGATTGTCTAGTGTCTAGTAGTCCTACTTCGTTTTCTGTCAGTTGTTCTAATAATGATAGTGCAATCATGTTGTGGCACTATAGATTAGGCCATCCGAATTTCTTGTATCTTGAGAAACTGTTTCCTTCTCTATTCCATAATAAAAATCCAAATGAGTTCAAGTGTGAAATTTTTCAATTCTCTAAACATGTCCGTAATTCTTATCCCAACCAATCTTACAAAGCATCCCATCCTTTTTCAATGATCCACAGTGATGTTTGGGGGCTATCTAAACTAAAAAATGTGACTGGTTCCCATTGGTTCATTACATTTATTGATGATCACACTCGGCTTACATGGGTCTTTCTCATGAAAGAAAAATCAGAGGCAGGTCAGATTTTCAAAAACTTCAACACCATGATACAAACTCAATTCCAAGCCAAAATCCAAATTCTGAAAACAGACAATGCCAAAGAATACTTCAAATCCATACTCAATGATTATCTCTTGAGTCATGGCATCATTCATCAAAGCTCATGTGTCAACACCCCTCAGCAAAATGGAATTGCTGAAAGGAAAAATCGGCACCTTCTAGATGTTGCAAGATCCCTTATGTTTTCTACTCATGTACCGAAACATTTATGGGGTGAAGCTATTCTCACTACGTCATACCTCATAAACCAGATGCCATCTAGGATTCTCAACTTTCAAACTCCTTGTCAAACCCTACTTCAGCTTTTCCCAAATACCCATCTCATCTCCACTATTCCCTTCAAGGTTTTCGGGTGTTCAGCCTTTGTTCATGTTCATCAACATCAAAGGGATAAACTTGATCCTAGAGCACTTAAGTGTATCTTCCTTGGGTACTCTCCAACTCAAAAGGGGTATAAGTGCTACTCACCGGTCACTAAACAGTACTACCACTCCATGGATGTTACCTTTTTTGAGCACCAACCTTACTACCCCAAATTTGATATCCAGGGGGAGACCAATTTTACCCAGGAATATCAAATTTGGGATATTGATGAATCATTTCAGCTCTCTCCAAATCCTGACCAATCTCACTCATCACCGAATTCTAACTCTATTCCTCCTCAACAACATCTCTTCCTAGAATCTTCCTACCAAAATCTGGACACTAGTAAATCAACAACTAATAATGAGTTGATTACCTATTCACGGAGGAGGAAGAACCAAAAGGAGATGGAACCACCAGCACCTCTGCAGCAAAACCAAGAATCTGATCCTAGTCCAAGATCTTGTGCAGATCCTTCAGGTAATCCTAATCCTGAGCCCTCACAGAGTGAGCTAGCTGATGATGACAGTGACTATCCTATTGCCGTGAGGAAAGGTGTTAGAGCATGCACAAAACATCCTATATACACCTTTATATCATATGAAGGCCTGTCACCAAAATTCAAGTCTTTTGTTGCCAACCTCGACAGCACTCAGGTCCCCAATAACATACAAAAAGCACTCGGATCTCCTCAGTGGAAAGCTGTTGTGCATGAAGAAATAAATGCACTGGAAAAGAATGGCACCTAGGAAATATCATAATTACCATCGGGAAAAAGGCCAGTAGGATGCAAATGGATATTCTCAGTCAAGTACAATGAAGATGGAAGTGTTAATCGTTTCAAGGCACGGCTGGTGGCAAAGGGATTCACTCAATCTTATGGAATTGACTATGAGGAAACATTTGCCCCAGTAGCCAAACTAAACACAGTTCGGGTTCTCCTATCACTGGCTGCAAATCTTGATTGGCCTCTTCACCAACTAGATGTCAAGAATGCCTTTCTAAATGGGGACTTAGCTGAGGAAGTTTACATGGAAATCCCTCCAGGATTTGAGACACCGAATACTAACAACAAAGTTTGCAAACTTAAAAGATCATTATATGGGCTCAAGCAATCACCAAGAGCTTGGTTTGAGAGATTTACCAAGGTAATAAAGAATCATGGCTATTCTCAATGTCAATCAGATCACACCTTGTTTGTCAAACACTCATCTGCAGGAAAACTGGCTATCCTCATTGTATATGTGGACGACATTATCCTAACAGGAGATTATGAGGAAATAATCAATACTACCAAAGGTCTTCTAGCTAAGGAATTTGAAATCAAGGACCTTGGACAGCTCAAATACTTCCTAGGCATGGAAATTGCAAGGTCAAGAAAGGGAATCTGTGTTTCCCAAAGAAAATAAGTACTGGATCTATTAAAAGAGACTGGGATGCTCGGATGTAAGCCAGCGGACACACCTATGGATTCAACAACAAAATTAGGCACTAAAGAAAATTGTGCACCGGTGGATAAAGGCAGATACCAAAGGCTAGTGGGTAAACTAATCTACCTTTCTCACACACGACCAGACATTGGATTTTCTGTCAGCATGGTAAGTCAGTTTATGAACAATCCAAATGAAGAACATATGGAGGCGGTGTATAGAATCCTAAGGTATCTGAAGCTTACACCAGGCAAAGGATTATTTTTTGAGAAGAATCAAAGAAGAGACATAGAGAGGTGTTCAGTGATGCAGACTGGGCCAGATCAGTACAAGACCGAAGATCAACTTCAGGGTACTGTACTTATGTGTGGGGAAATCTAGTCACATGGAGAAGTAAGAAGCAATCAGTGGTGTCAAGGAGCAATGCAGAAGTTGAATTACGGGCAATGGCCCATGGTATTTGTGAGGGAATATGGCTAAGAAGGGTACTAGAGGAATTAAGAGTTTCTAGTGAAGAACCTATGAAGATGTTCTGTGATAACCAATCAGCAATCAGCATTGCCAAGAATCCAATCCATCATGACAGAACTAAGCATGTGGAGATTGATCGGCACTTCATAAAGGAGAAGATAGAGGAAGGGATGATCAAAATGCTATATGTACCCACATGTCTTCAAACAGCCGACATTCTTACTAAGGCTCTACCAAGAAAGACTTTTGATGATCTAAGTTCCAACCTGGGGTTAATTAACATTTACCATCCAGCTTGAGGGGGAGTGTAGATTTATTAGGAGTTTAATTTGTATGCTGATCTGTCTGCATGTTAGAGGGCTGAAATTAAGGAGATCTAGAGTTAAACAGATCAGTATTCGGTTCCATATATTTAGGGGATTCTGGTAGCTTGTTACCAAATCCGTATATATTTATTTCCTTTTTCATTGCTTTCTGTTTTAGATAGGTTTGATCCTATTCTAGGTAAGTTGTATATATCCCTAGAAATTAGGTGTTTTGGCGTCTTTATATAGGGAATTTGTAACCTGTGTTCAGATATTGAAATGATGAAGGATTCCTCTATTTTCAACACATTGCATGCATATAGGCACCACACTATCACCCATATAACATATACAGAGGATATGCAGTCAATTATAAATTACCAATCTATTGGTTTGTGCGATTATTTAAAGGAATTATCCTAAAACACTAATAGATCAAGTTACGAGGATACAAATAATACCAGTTCATCCCTTTTTCTAAGAAGGACTCTCAAAGTAGAGTGTGACAAGTTGCTTTGTTTTGATGCTATACTATTCTGCAATTTGTAAAGATTTATCGAATTGGATTGACAAGTGACCAGATCACGATCACCTATCACATCTTGAGCTGTCAATGTATTGTCATAGGTTCTATTTCCATCAGCATTTCATTTACCACCGCATTTAGTAATGCCAGGACTCACCATCGAGTCCTCCATCTCATCCAGTCAACCAAATAATGGTAATCGGATTAACAAGATAATCCATATAAAGGAAAGATAAACTACAAAGTATAAGAAGCTTGTTACAAGTACAAAGTAAACTACAAGGAGCTTTTTATGGTTATATAAACTAGCTTGTTATGGTCATATAAACTATGAAGTACAAAAAGACAGAATCTGGACACCAAACCTTCAAAAACTTGTATAGATGCTCATACCTATCCCAATGACAGTTTTCATATGGATCACACAAACAACTTAATTGGAAAAATATGATTTCCAAACATGTTCCAACACAAACCGACAACCAAAGAAAATATTTGAAAGAGAACAAAGATTTAGGGATGTGTACTTCCTACTAAATATAGAACAGCTGGATAACATGGCAGTTAACAAGACGTTATCACAATTTCCTGTACACAAGACCCTAGTACCAACATGCAGATGTGGAGTCTGTTACAATTACAGGAAGGCATAGCAGCATGTCTTTGTTTGTAGATTACATGACCGGATGTCATAGTTTCAAATTTTCAATGCTTCTAGCCTCACAATGAGAGGACCCAGCTACCCACATAGCCTCCAAGTAGGTCTTCTACGAGAGAACAAAGCATGTAGAAGTCGTCTTACTCCCTTTGGGGCATTTTCTCAGGAAAAGATGATTGCCGGAATCATCTTAGAACACCAAACATTAGAAGCGGAGATCAATTGCCAATCTCTTCACGAAGGGAATCTCAAATGCGAGGCTCCTATCTACTCCCCAAGGCTTGAGTCCCAAGCAAGTACTAGTTTTAACTATCTATAGCAGCCATGAGTTCACATCTAGTCAGTCTTTTCAATAACTTTGATTGTTAGATGTAAGTATTGATACACAAAATAACTTTTTATTTGATTGATAATCATACATGGAAGATATTTTTGCCATTTACATCAAGCTCAAACTTCCTTCTTGCATGCGTGCTCCTCCAGTAGCACACACTAAAATAAAAGGTAAACATTGATCGGTAGCATATTCGATCAAACAGGTGATTTTCTCGCCAACTACCGATCCCATACTACCACCCATAAACTGAAAATTCGTGTGCTTGGGAGTCCCTGATGATTAATGATTAAATAAACCAAGATTTTACCATGACTACAATTTTAGAGAGACACAAAAGTGAGAGCCTATGGGATCACTTCTGAAACTGGATAACCAGCACCAAAAACAGTCGTTATTCCCCTTCTAATGAGTTCTGATAAAGGTGGATAAATAACCTGGACTGGGAATCAAGGCCTCAGCAATCCCCACAGAAGGACAGCAAGTGATGATATGGGTCACCGACCCCATTGTATATACTGCAACTTCGGTATCTTGAACTCTTCCGGCAGATCTACATCTGGATGTCGGCAAAATCCTTGAATCTAAGTTTTCTCCCGTACTGGTCTGTTCTACTGCAGCTTCTATCATTGCCTCAACCTCCATCTTTCCAAGAGGCGTCTCCATGGGGACCACAAAGCAAACATAGTATAACTCTTCAATAGGAGATTCATAAGCGAATTGCTTTCAAAGCCTCTTGGATTGCCCATTCATGAAATAATGTGCAGGAGTTTTTTGCATCCGTGGAGGAGGCTCATCCATGATTGGTAATAGGAATGTGGGTACTTGACGACAGGATACCCCTGCATTGTTCTTGGCTTCTTCATTGCATTCATGAATTCTTTGTTTGATTTTTCGGGCTTCTTCCTATTCGCTTGACATCATTTCCCTCTACTCCAAGTATTCCGAATTATGTTCCCCCTTTCCTGGTTCTTCAGGTGCATAATTAACCAAGCTCAAGGGTAATGTTACATGACCCATTAGCCAACCAATCAAATCAATGTAATGAATACCAATGACAAAAGATAATTTCTGATAAGGATGAAAGATCTATTGTTTATAAGTAAGTTGATGGGATGGAAAATTGAAGGAAGAGATCAAGTCAACCAAAATAGGCCAAGTCAACAAGAATCATTCCCAAAACAAGAATTTGTTGAGGCTCATTACATTTGTTATAGACTGGACAATGTTGAAACATTGATTAGAAAACTTAATGTTGCAGATGGCAAATAGAAACCAATAATGGACCTGACAGATCTTCATACCCCCGAGATGTGGGAAAAAAATAAAAAACTTTAGCCTAACCAGGGTTTATTTGGCAGCAAAGTTGCAGGGAAGAGATCCAGGCAAACCTCAAAGAAAACTTCATAGCTCTAAGATTTTGGCAAAGCATATTCTTCTTTCTCTATTTTGAATTGAAAGGATTACACCAATATTTGTAGAAAAAACTAAACATAACCCCAATACGAGTTGGACTCCTAATAAGACTATAACTCTATGACTGTTGATTACTAAGCCCAAACAAAATAACAAATACAATCTGAAAATATTGACAAAGCCAGGGGAGGAGCTAGGGCGTTTTATTAATTATCAAAGAATTGATAAAGACTCGTAAAATATATCATATTCATAACTCTCAAACCCTAATTTTTTTTTAATAAAATGATGTGCATAAGAATACCGCTTGCATATCACAGCCGTATTATTTAACGGTTGCGGTAAGAATGAAATTCATTCTAGTGCTCTAAAATAATATGCCAAAGCTTTTTGTGTGTTCTCTGTTCCATGCAAAACTTTCTCATAGACATCAATTTCTACTCACATAATTTCATAATAACTTTGTAATAATCTGTGAGGTCCATGCAAAATTTTGTTGGATTGACCAGACACTGGCTACGGGCATCATTGTATTCAAAGAATCTCAATTCCATAACCATACGTGAGATTTTCATCTCATACAGCTCCTATCATCATGATTGGACTGATGAACCTTGATGGCAGAATGAGCAGGCTCACAAATGATCAAATTAGTGCTCAAAATCTATTTACAATTCCTGTGCTGGGGGTGCTTATTAGCAGCATTAACTGCCAGGGCCCCAACAAAAGTCAAGGACTTCTAGCTCATAGTTCAAATGGGTAGGGCCCTGGCACCCATTGAACAACATAACTGGAAAAGCTTTAAAATTCTTATGTAAACTGGTGGTTCAATTTGGTATTGTCCAAAGATGACTTAGACTATGGGTGTAGGCTGGTAAATAAGCCAGTCCAACTTCTTCATATATTCATGCCTTGATGAACAAACATAAATGAAAAAAATTGGAGTCATCTCCATGGAAGGAAGACCTGTAACAGCAGAGACTACTGACCCACCGTAAAGGTCCATTTAAAGGCCAAGGCCATAAAGGGTTATATGAGATCCTAACGACATGATGGCATGGAAAATTATCTATTAAGCTAGCCATATTAGAGTTTGTTTCAATCTTTATGCACCAGCATACACTGAAGATTAACATTTGATGCATGAACAGTGATTCTAGAGTAATTTAATGCAAAGAGGAAATTTAAAAGCAGTGTTCAAAACTATAGGAAGACAATTTTTTTTGTTACAAGTGAGAATAGAAATACATAACATAATAAAGTCAGAACTAAATGACCAAAAGATGATCTATGTACAAAAAATAAAATTAAAAAAAAATTACTTCCACACCTAAAACTAAATAAAGCCTACATCAAAATAAAATTACTCCTTGTTGCTAGCATCATTATGTTAGGGACCCGAAAACACTGCAATAATTTAAATTACCAAAGGATTTGATTGGAAAGATTAGCATTACACACAGCAATCTGAAAGCAATAACCAACCTCCTGGACTAAAAATGTATTTAGCCCTTGAAACATCTGTTTGAAAGGGGAAAAAATGTTGTTACTTTAGGAATAAAGAGATCTAACCTTAACTTGGATGTCACTTGTTGAGCCATTTAAATCACTTTCCCTAAAGTTACTCATCTTTTCTTGATGATTGTCAACTTGGATGGTATCTGCAATCTTCTTGCATTTCTCTCCATTCTGGGAGGAAACCATAAAAAACTCGTTAACATCCATGTTGTGAGGCCTATTGAGAGAACCAGACAAGCCAGTCAATGAACATACATTCTTATTCTTCTCCTCAAGTGATTCAGTATCATTGCTCTTTGTCTCGTTGCCAAAAATCCCTTCTAGTCCATCATCTATATGAGGACTGTTTCCACTTTTATGGATTTCTGGAGTGCAGAGTTTTTCTGTCCTGTCAGGGCTATTTAAATTTGAATTTCCTTCTCCCACCCTTAAATCGTTCTCAGTCCTGTCAGGGCCATTCAAGTTTGAATTTCCCCCTCCCACCCTTGCATCCTGCAAACCTGAAGGCACTTCCCTGCAGAATTTTGTTTTTTATTTTTTGGTAAGTAAATGAACTAAAGAAAAAATCGAAAGCGCAGATAGAAATCAATAGAATCTAAAAAGTAACACACTCAACCTCCCCAGATGTTAGGAGGGCTGGCAATAAACCTACATTATAAAACTCTAGCGAGCGCAGAAGCAAATAAAAAAAGAACTATACAGATATACAAACACCAACAAAGACTGCAGCTAATCAGCTAAGGTTATGTTTTCATCGGAAAGCTTGAAAGAGTCATATCTAAACCTATAATATGCAATGCAACATAGTGCATCTATCAAAATCAATCAGGCTTGATGGTTGATGGAACTGTAATTCCATTAATGCATGCAGACAGACCATAACACACTACAAAAGGAGCCAACCTTGTGTGATAACAATAATATTGTATCAATAGAACAAGAAATCTTTTGTTTCTTTTTTTTATGCCCCCCTGCCCACCTCCAAAGAGAGAAGGAAAAAAGTTTTGATTGAGAAGTTTTCTTTGTTTCAGTTAAGAACAAACTAAGCATGTAGGTTACTAAATACATTGACTTTGAGTGCTTAATGATCCAAGAAATGATTATATGACTAAAACTTCAGACTGATGAGAGAATGCATCTCAAAGCTAGCTCCTACTCCTGCTTCATCGCCAATGGTCCTTTTAACATAATACAAACAAGAGGTGTCACATAGCTTCATGGAAACAACAGGCTAGTGGTAGACCCTAGGCCTGGTTATGGAACCCATTTCATAAAAAATGGGAACAATTGTCAGCCTAACCAATGCCCAAGGCTTAGAATTACACTTAATAAAAAGGAGAAGGAAAAATACATACTAACAACAATATAACAAAAAAACAATTACACCGTGCGTGATAATTGTGCTTGTGGAAGGAATCATGCATTTGAGGCTTAACAAAACCATCCATTAAAGGGGGTTGTGCTTTCTACATCATTTGAAAAATAGTTAACAAACTGTATGAATGTTTAAGTTATAAATGGATGCTTTTAACACATATATGATGATCTCAGCACAGAACCTTCATATTGGGTGTTCCAAGTGAGTGAACTCAAATGAATCGAAAACCTACACCGAACACTTCAGTGGGAATTAATTTGTGCAGATACAACATAGGTTTCCAAGTATAACACATAAGATAATTTGTTGAAAAGAGTTAGGAGCACCTCGAAAGCCAGGTTGACACTATGCCAGCATAAGGAAGCATGTGGAAGTACTCAACAACTGGTGTAACCATCCATCTGCTGGAGCTTTTTCTGACCAAGGGACCCTGCAAGCTACTCAAATAGAGAAACAGAAAAAGGAAAAAAAAAGAATAAAAAAAAGAACAGGAAAAAAACACTCAATAACAAAATGTATACTTGATTATGATATGCAGTCCCTTATACACCAGATTTCAAGTCGACAACCAAATGAAAAGTTGATGGAAGAGGAAGCATTCTATTTGGTGCTTTCTTCAATAGGTGGCGCTAAATAATGGCAACTCATTTATTCAACCAATGGAGAAACTAACAGTTTCTTTAGCACAACCAAATGAGCTTTTTTAACCATCCTCAATACAGGAAAAGACTATATTAAACACTATCATGTGTCTTATCAATATTTTCTCAGTAAGAGAGTCAGATCCATAGCGTTCAACATAAAGTAAAGTAATATATATCAATAAGAGCCATCAAAACAAGTAATTCCACCTTGAGGATATTTTACTTTTAAAGTATTCAAACAGCAGAGCACCACCTGTGGAGGAGCAGGAAGGTATAACAGCAACTAGAAGGAGAAGCTTGTAGCCAAGGTCTTCAAAGGGAGTCATCAGTGCTCAAAATTCAAGAGCATGAACAGGGGGAAAATGGGTAATTACGAGGTCATCAAGGTTATGGGGGGATTTAAAACAAGAATTTTGGCACACCTCTACCAATCCATGACTACGCATAATACAAATTCATTCCCATGAAAGAATATTTGGATGACAAAGGCAACCCTAAAGGCATTTTTTTTTTTTTTTTTTGTTATGGATGGCTTCCTCGGGCAAGATCCTCACACTAGACAAACTAGGGAAACACTGCATCATAGTCATGGATTGGTGTTGTATGTTCATAAAGAGCGGAGAGTCCATCAATAATCTATTAGTTCATTGTGAAATTGCTATGACCTTGTGGAATGAATTATTTGCTCGGATGGAATTAGCTTAAGTGATGCTGAAAAGGGTAATTGACCCTCCTAGTTTCTTGGAGAGGTATTCAGGACAACTCTCATATTGCAACAGTACGGAAGATGGTTCCAATTTTTCTATGGTGATGTATTTGGAGGGCAATGAATGAAAGAAACTGCGAAGATCGAGAACCGTCTGTGGATGAAGTTAGAAATCTCTTTTTCAATACTTTACCCCATAGTGCACTCCTCATTATTAAAACATCTCTCGTTTCTTTCCTACCAAATACACCACATAAGACACAAAGGAACCATCTTCCACACAACAGCCACTTGAGGAGAACAGAAGTTCCTACCTAATGTGAAGATGCTTGTTAACGTCATTAATCCCCCTCACATTCCAAGAGATAATCTTCCGCTTCATGAGAAAAATGAGACTCCATCCCTTTCAATCTGTCCCTCCCAAAACTGCCCTCCTTTGTATCATAATTAATGGAACATTCTAATCTTCTTAACTCCCTTTCCTTCTTAGAAGCTGACTTCAAGGCCGATGAGCGATCAGCTTTGATAGCAACAAGAAGAGCCTTAAATTGCTCTTCAAATCCTATGAAAGATAACCCCACACATGCCTATTATTTGTCTACCTTTTTTCAAACCCAATCCAAGGCAATTCTGGTTGAAGCATGAGGTGGGAGGGTACGTATAGGAGTTGGACTACCCACATCCTCATCAAAGCATTACCCCTCATATAATTCCAACTGTAAATTGGGCTCAACCAAATCCCCTCTAGAAGAAGTCTCTTGATGTAGATCTCTAGAAAAAGCTAATAACGAGCTATTGTTCATCTTAGGATGCAAAAAATTTTCAACTGGACAAATAGGCTTTAATAATAAAGGAACCGAGTCCAAAAAATGCACACCATTAACCAGAGGAGCCAAAGACACAAACGGATTAAACTCCCCTTCACTCACCACCTCCTTTCCAACGTCTCATACCACTAATTCACCCTCTTCCACCTCTGACGATAGAACCATTTCCAACACACCACCAAAGGAGTCGCCTGTGACCAGTGAAATAGTCTGTGCAACCTTCGAGACCATCGAATCAAGATCAGTGCCATCGTGCTAGAAGAAGATACCGCAACTGAGACTCTCAATACACTGATACAAGTCTTAGCCTTCCACACCCATTTCGGGATTTTAACCAAGCCCAGCCCATTCACTTAATTTTTACCCTTCAAATATAAATCTTTCTTATGACCCACACTAGAAGCTTGCCCACCCATAATACCCTGTTGCGTATCCACCAATTCATTTTTTGAACCTTCAGAGCCCACATTTCAACATGAGATCCACATTAAATTTTATTTCTAATAACGCATCATGCTTGGCCTTCAACGAGAAATCCTTCCCAACCCTTGATGTGCCTTCGTTGGGACTCATACTGCCACCCTTGAGAATATGAACATACTTCTACATCGATTGCCCTCCCGAATGCAAGATCTTCCCACCAGATGTCCCACGAACCTCGCTACTACCTCCATACACCTCTACAAAGGTCCCGTTCTGTCGCTCATCAACATAAGAATATGATGCAACCTTCTCAAGTACTCGGTATTTTACACCCGAAACAGAGGAAGAAGAAACAACCACTCTCAGCGATTCTTCGAACCTCCTCCGCCCATCGCCCTCTAACCCTTTTGGAACAGTGATGAAGCCACACCTTTTTTCTTGTCCAAACTCCGACAAAGACAAAAACCACACATAACTATTGTGACATATTTGAACCACCAACCATTGTTTTGAATTTTGTACCGTACCAGCTGGTACGGCTGAAATATGCAGTACCGGCCAGGTAGCCAGTACAGAGAATACCCTTGTTTTCTACTAGTCAAAATTTCGGCTGTTTTAGCCCATACCGGCCGATATTTCGGCCTGTACTTTTTTCTTCTTCTTTTTTCATTTCTTCGAACTGTAAGCTCATTTTTTTACCTCTAATTCAGATTAAGCTATTTATAATTTATATATATATGTATGTATATATAATTTATTCATATATAGACTCTTAGTTTGGAATATAATTTATATATATTTATATATATAATTTATTCATATATCGACTATTCCGAAAGGGTATCCGAAATGGTATTGGTACCGAAATATTTCATTTCAGTGCCTTGACCGGTACGGCCTCCTGTAAGGTATTCAAAACTTTGCCACCAACACTTTATTCCCCTTCCTTCGAGTTTTATAAAACTCTAAGGAACCAACGGACGCTCCACAAGCTCCCACCACAAATGCCAACCATTCCATAGCAGCAACATCAATGGAAATGAACATGGTGACCCTACGACTGCTCTTAGTGATCCTCCACCAATAAGCGTTTTCTTTTTTAAGCTCAAAGAGCTTCTGATCGATATGTAGCTTCCGACACAAACCCATCAAACAAACCAGTACCAAAAACAACCCAGAAAACAGTGAGAAAAATAGAAAAAAAGAAAAAATGAAGATTGATATGAAAAGAAAAAACAAGCTAGAAGAAAGATTAATGGATTATTCCCAGCAAGAAGCACCAGGAATAAGGATACGAAGAGTCATAATAGAGAGAGAGTCATAATAGAGAGAGAGAGAGAAAGGATAGTTGCCGTCTTTAACTAGTCATTCTGACATGACTAACTAGAACACATAAGCGATGCTTGTATATGTCCCGTATACTTGGGACTTTGTCTATTTTTATGTTCAATAAAATTATGTTTACTGACTAGGAAAAAAATAAGTTCTAACATGACTCGAGTTCAAGCTTATCACCAAGTTACATTTATGTTTAGGAACAATTAATTTAGTATTCGAGCGAGTTCGAGCTTATTCACAAGCTACTTAATTTTGACATAATAGATTATTTATAACATATCTTGTAGCATTATTTACAAAGTTTGGCAAACAAAGGGCAACTGATTACCAAGGAAAAAAATGATGGACCCAACAAACATCCTGTGTATAATAAGATTGAGGGTAGGTGGTGTATGGGATCCCACATTACTTGGGAATGAGAAGTTCTTGCTCTTTATAAGGTTCCAATTGGGCTCCAATTATATCATTGACTAGCCCTTTTAGAGTATATGCCATGTGATTTTGGCCTTCTATTGGGGCATTACAAATGGTATTAGAGCCTATCTCAACTAAAAATGTGGGACTTGAGCCATGCCACCTACAACAGACAAAACCGACGTGGACATCGGGAATTTAAGGAGGGCAGATTGTGATACCCCCCATATGATAAGATTGAGGGTAGGTGGTGTATGGAATCCCATATTGCTTGAGAATGAGAAATTCTTACTCTTTATAAGATTCCAATTGGGCTCTAATTATATCATTGACTAGTCCTTTTAGAGTATAGGCCATGTGGTTTGGGCGTTACACATCCAAACACCGTTCTCCACAAACAAGGAATCAGCGATCACACATTTACACCTTTAGCCCCCGCCCCACCCTCCCTAGCCAAAAAGGGAAATTAAATATACAAAAGGAGCTTGTGCCCAAACCTTTCTAGAGCATCTTTAACAGGAACTTGAAATCCAGCCTCATTGACTGATTGGGTGCAGTACATTATATAAAAGTGAACAGCTGTCTTTTCTTTGCTGAGAGAACATACAACATGGCTTTCCGAAACCACTAGATCAATCTGGTTAATACCTGTTCCATATGCAAGAATCATATTCAATTATCGTCAAGCCTCTCAAGAAATTAAAAGCAATGGAAAATTCTAAGGTAATTAAATTATTATAAACTCTAACAAGTGCTAATAATAATTTTTCTTTTAAGTAGTTGATGATTTTATGATATAAAAAATAAAAAAAAGGACAAGGGTGTAGCCCAATTGCATAGGAAGTATACAAGAGAAACACTTAACAACAAATATGAGAGAGAGAGAGAGAGAGAGAGAGAGAGAGACAAGAAATCAAGAAAATTCAACATCTCCTTATATTTTTCCATAACCGTACCCTATGCAGCCCATGTAACTTGTTAAAACACCACCAACTCAAAGCAACCAAATTTAGAATCCATGCCAACATTCCACAAGCCCTCCATCTTCTTCTTCTTCTTTTTTAATAAGTAAAAGAAGTTTTATTCAGTGAATGTAATAGGCAAAGCCCATGTACACAGAAAATATACAAAAGAAGCACCTAAATACATTCTATGAGGGGGAAAGAGAAGATAGATAAATATGTGCATAAGCTCCATCAAGTCCTAAAGCAGAAGACCATTGCAATAAAGAAAATACAAAGAACTTCCAGATTTCCTCCAAAGAGCACTCATTATTAAAGCATTGCTCGTTCCTTTTCCACCAAATACACCACATGAGACACAAAGGAACCCTCTTCCACACCACATCCACTTGTTTAGAACTACGAAGCCCCATCCAGCACGCAAGCACATCCAGTACTTTCATTGGCATAACCCAAACCAGCCCAACGCTACTGAACACTCCATCCCACAATGCAAAAGTAAATGATTCATAGGCTCTCCATGTTTCTTACACATGAAGCACCACTCCATAATAACAATACCCCACTTTCTCAAGTTATCGATAGTCAAAATGTTACCAAGTGAAGCTGTCCATATGAAGAATGCTACTTTGGAAGGCAAATGAGACCTCCAAATTGTCTTCCAAGGAAAAGAAGAACAGTGCTGGACAGTCAGCACCTTGTAATAGGACTGAACTGAGAACTTTTTACATCCCGTATGCTTCCAAGTCAGTTTACCCCTCTCAATACCCCCAATCCGAAAGGAATAAAGGAAGCTGAAAAAAATCAGTCACCACATCGAGTTCCCAGTCCTGTACAGCTCTAGTAAAACCAACATCCCAATGCAAGAATCCATTGGAATGGACTAACACATCAGAAACAGAAGCATACCAGTGAGCAGCTAAGCGAAAGATAACTGGAAACACACTAAAAAGAGCCCAATCACCATACCAAGTATCAAACCAAAAAGGGATCCTTGAACCCTCACCCACAACAAAGTTCTTATGGTTAACAAAATTATCCCATCCTTTTCTAATAAATTTCCAAAGACTCACACAGTAGGTCCCCCCTAAAGTATGTTCATGCCTTTGGCAATTATTGTAAAATGTTAAGTTTTGAAAAGAATTCTTCAAATTAAATGCTATGATATTGGCCTTTCATGTAAGTTCCTTTTTATGCATCTTCTATATGAAATGTCTTTAAAAGCTAGTTTGCAAATGAGTTAGATAGATGCAAGAGCCATTTAAAGTAATAAACACATTTAGGTTATGAAAGTCATGCTAATATTTTTTGTATTAAAGTTATACAAGTCATGATAATTCTTATGTTATGGAAGTGTAATGACCCACTCCAATATTTCCAAGGTCAATAAATAAGGATAATTTTATTGGGCCTAAATTATGTTTGATGGGCCATATTAGGAAGTTCAATTGCAATTTATTGGATAGTGTTGAATAGGCCACAGGCCCAAAGTTTGTTACGATGGGTTAATGGTTTTATTAGGCCTAATAATTGGATCATTTTAAAGTGCCTCAACCCAGTTGTGAAGCCTATAAAATGGCCCAAACCGAAGAAACCCGAAACCCGTTCTGTTTATAAACTCCAAGCCCATGCACACTAGGTTTACGACAATATTTGTGTATATATATATACGTAAGTATACACACTCACACATAGCAGCCCCAGCCACGAGTGCATCTTGGAGGGCAAGCAAGGTACCATACTCAGAGGGCAAGCAAATTTTCAAGAGCTTGCAATTAACATGACCTATCCCCCAACCCAAAGACACGACTTAACGCCACTGCCTGAAACATCCTCGACACCTATAGGACACATTGTATAGGGAGTCTGCCATCCAATGACTCCAAAGGAGTCAGCTCATTTCCATTGTCAAGAACCAAATCATTTCTTTTATAAGTAAAAATATATTAATATTAATAGGCATAACCAAATACACTAGGTGTATACAAGAGAGAACACCTAGCCCATAATAGAGAGCCCCTAATGAACATCGCCCAAGAGAGAGAAATTAGAAACCTATTCGATTTACACCAAGCCCTATTGGGACAAAACACACTTCCCCAAAGCAAAGCCAGTCACTATACCTACCCCAACCCTTTCCTTCCCACAATTAATACTCCATCCAAATGATCCTACAAGGACTGAAGAAGGCTTTATGCCTTCCCTCTAATCCTCCCTCGACTTGTACTATCTCCCTTTATGTTGTAGTTGATTGCCCAAGTAAGACGATTTAACTCCCTACTCTTCTTAAATCTTGATTTTGTTTCAAGTGAGTAACCCGCCTCAATTGCAATGAGTAGAGCTGTGAATTGGTCATCAAACCCTCCACATGTACACTGTTGTATCTCATTAACCTTTTGCAAAACCCAA
Organism: Carya cathayensis; assembly: GCA_011037825.1. NCBI lineage: Eukaryota > Viridiplantae > Streptophyta > Magnoliopsida > Fagales > Juglandaceae > Carya > Carya cathayensis. Next base: position 1,036,124 of record QGSO01000209.1, read on the forward strand.
TCCGATGATGATCCAGCTATATTGTTTAACGGAGGAAGAGATAACAAGGAGACAACATCTTCCCCAGACACAGTTCCCTACTAAACACTAGGCCCTAAACATTCATCCTCGCAAGGCACCAACGACAAACCCATTTTTCCCCCCCCACCCTCCTCAACAACTCCATTGGTTCTCTCCAATGGTGAGGTCATGGTCACCATTGGAGGTTCTGGGTTGGCAGCAAGTCTCGGCAATACATCAAGTTGATTCACCTCCGACGACCCTTTATGTGCAACTTCAACTGAACTATATATCCTTCAAACCTCAGCATTACATCATTTTCCTTCAACTCCAACGTGGGAGCCATAGTTTCTTTGGGAAGAACACTTACTAAGAGTGTAACACCGATTGTCGACCTTTCTTGTGTCACTTGTGGCAAAGGGCATTCCATTACGGATGTCTCTATGTCGATACTTGACATAGAACCCACTTCAAATGACCCGATTTTCCTTTTAACCTGCCACACTCTCCTGAATCTAGTTACAGGGAAGGGGCTGAATCCAATTTTCCGTTTTCCTTTATCTGATTTTAAAGGATTCGGGCCTATCTTGTTTCTTACAACCATGTTGCCTCTAGCTGAAAGCAAGTCTATTTTCGTAAACAACAAAGCGATCACTACCTCCAACTCAACAAGCTAGTTTTCCATCTCCTTTAATGTATTGTGCACCTCTTTTTCAGCCATATTGCCATACTCCTCTTTTACAAAGGAGTCATACTCCTGCTGGTTCTAAGCTTGCGTGATCTGCAAACCACTTCCACAGTTCCCCTCACTCTGAGCTACCGAAGCATGAACCTTCTTAGCTACTGCATATGATTGCCTCGCCACCGTGGTTGTGCTTGGGTCTTTTTGTTTCAACTCCAAGTTGATGTTCTCATGAACGAATGTCCTCTTCTAGCTTTCCTTTCTTGACCCATTAACATGAATGGAAAAAAAAACATATCAGCGGCTCTACGTAATTCAACAACAAACTTCTCCCAACCCAAACCTTTGTACCCTTCAGGAATGACTACAACACTCTACCAACCTCCTCCACCATATTCGGTGACAATCAGAAACCTACCATGCACGCTAAAGCATCATTGAGCCACAAAGACTCTGTTTCCTTCGTGAAAGATCTAAAGAACTACAGAGCCCAACTGCAACTTGGTGCCCCAAGAGTGTATGATTGGCGATTTCTGTGCGAGATGGTGATGGAGCTAGCCTAATTTCCAGCAACACAGAGAACAGAGCCTTCTCTCCTCCGTCAAAGGAGAAGATCTCGGCACCTGAGTACTCCCAAAAGAGTCGCCGACCACTGTCGACTCTTTCTGTGTTGATGACATGACCAATGGAGTCATCGGTGTTAGGGTTGTGCCACCTCGCACTAAGCTCACGAGATAGGCACGCTCTCTCTCTCTCACAAATATAAAACGGGAAAGAAGAAAATAGAAGAATATGTTAGAGAAGGGAAACACGAAAAGGAACATAAGAAAAGGTTAGGAAAATTTTTGACAAGAAGCGCCGGAAATGAAGAGATGATGGGGGTACATGTGATGAATGCCCCTTAGAGAGAGAGGGAGAGAGAGAGAGAGTCTTTTTTTAAAAACTAAACTAAGTCAAACAAACCAAGAACCAAATCATAAGAAGAGGCTACAAACTCTTGCGAATTATGAGGTAGGTAAACAAACACCTAAAACTCATGGATTGGGCTGTGTATCATACAATCCTTACATATTTCATGTTTCTAGCTAAATATGTAATTTTACGAAATAGCTACAAGCAAACTAACCGACATCAATTTATACATTATACATTGATAGATGAACATAGCGTTTAAATAAGCTACATCATACTTTAAAAACTAATAATGGCTTGCCTTCCACTCGTGTCAACAAATGTCTAGAAAATGATTAATATGTAACTCAGACCAACAAGAATATCTTGTATGGGGAAGTAAAATTTGAGTCATTGGACTAAGTTTGACCTCAATGGGAAAGTAAAACAAAGCACCTAACAACATATTATTACTTCCCCTAATAGACAGGCTGCTCCAAAGGAAATCTATGGGATTTAGATCCTCTTCCAATAATGATTTGCAGAAAAAATCTCCACAAAAAAAGTTACCTCCAGAAGAATCAAAGCCTACAGTAGAACAGTACCATAGAAGTGAAACTCTAGCAAAGCGCCAACAAGATCCTAGTAATGTAATCCAATATGAACTAAACAGATCATTCTAACCGCCACAGTAAGATCCATTGGAGAATGGTAACATATCTTACAAGCACCAAAAATGAGAAATCAAACCAATGATTTATGGCTAATGAGGCTCCCAATGTCACATATAATGGCAAAAGGCAAGGTCAAGTCTCATTTATGTACATGTAAGAATAACAGAGAGCACATCCTAATGATCGGCAAGATTCAAACTTAAATAGGTGGCATATTACCATTGCTACAAGTAGATTCTAGAAAAAACTGAACTTTACTTTTCTCATTAATTCAGAAAATAGATTTACAAGGTTTTATATAGATTACAATGCTGAAATAGGTAAGGAAAGAAATAACTAATTGATAACTAATTGATAAGGAAAGAAATAGATAAGGAAAGAAATAACTAAGGAAAGAAATAACTCCTAAAAAGGAAAAGATAAATCTCCTAAAGAACTCTCCTAAGATATTCACAAATTTACAACAAGTTTCCTAAAATACATTCTGATTGAATCATCCAACACGGATTTATTCTCATTAAACTGATGCAAGACAAATCCTCTCAGGATATAAACTATTAAGCTGCATCAGGAAATAGAATTAAAGGTGAAAAAAATTTACCATGAGATACCCATGCTAAAACAGCATGTTTAATTTCTACTCAAAATCCCACTATCATTGTACTTGAAAACTAGATGATATACTGGGTGGAAAAGCAAATGGAATGCAAAATATGCTATAAAATGGTTACAAAACACAAAAGCCTTTCACTGCAATCAAAATTTAACAAGTAGTTCATCTATCTACATAAAATTTTGAATGTTTTCTAGGTAAGTTTATCCTCTACCTATCTAATATGAAATGAATAAAGCATACCTGTTGCCTCCTCAACAGCTAAATATGCAAGCTGGAGCAAAGCAGATTCATTGACACTTGACTCTTCTTTAGAAGGTTTTCTAATGACTCTTCTCTTTCTGTTCATCTGTTTTGCCTCTACTTGACCTTCTGAATTGAGGTTAGAGACGTCAACATCTTTTTCAATCACAGACCAAACTCCCTGGGTGGTGGAACTGAAAAGCAAGAAGCAGTTCTCCTTCTTGTAGTCAAATAAGAGAACTGAAACTTTGGATATTGGCCATCCCTCTATGTATGGAACATCTTTTGCTGCGTCTAATTTTGTGGATATATCACATGCTTCCATGATTGTTCTCTCTGTAACTGAAAGCTGTTTCTCCAAGTCATCCAATTCAGTATCATCAGATCTTTGCATGAGTTTCATATGCGCCAATAACGCCGGTTTCAGAATCACAACCAATTTGCAAAAAGCCTCAAACCCCAAGACTTCCAACTGCGGATGTCGTTTCCTTAGGAAGTAGTTGTACAGTAGCACAATGGCATGCAGCTGATAGAAATCAATTTCAAAAGCACAACAAACAGTTCAGAGTGAAGAATGACATATACATGCATATATCAATTTGCATGCATTGGTGGTGTATGTGACAGTGTAGGCATGCATAAAAGAACTTATAGCCTTTGTCCTTCACATATACCTGCGGAATATTTAGCTCAAATAGATTAAAAAGAAAGTGGATTCAAAGTCAAAATTGAGGACTGTTGCTCTTATATGAAGTTCACAATATAACAAAAAAGTTGAGAGAGAGGAGAGAAAAGAATGCTGTCAAAAAAGAGGGCCCATAAGAATTAGGGTTCTCAAGTTCTCCTACAAGCAGCAATTAAAAAATTTCCCTTAACATTAAGATATCATAAATATGTCAAGATACGTCAAAAGATAGTGTCCCCACATTTTGTATCAAGCATTCCTGAAGAAGACTTTTTTTTATAGTTAATAAGAATTTTAGTACCAAGAATAGGCACAGCCCAAGTACACAGGAAGTATACAAATGAAATACCTACTGCACACTAGAAAGCAGGAAACTACAACAAAAACAAATTCAATACATTATCATCATTCCTTACAAAGATCCTAGCCAACAAACTCAAAGTAGAAAAGAAAAAATAATGAAGATCTTCAAAAGAACACTCTTTATCTTCAAAACATCTTCCATTCCTTTCCAGCAATATACACCACATTAAACACAGGAATCATTCTCCATCTGGCAGCAACAAATTTCCTTGCCTCAAAACCATGCCAACATGCAAGGAGATCCACAACTTCCTTAGGCATCACCCAATATAAACCTGGCCAACCAATAACCTCATTCCACAAAGACTTTGCCACCTCACAATGTAAGAAAAGATGATTTACAGATTCATCATCCTTCTTGCATATGACACACCAATCAGTTATACATAAACCACGTTTGCTAAGGTTATCCGTGGTCAATACTTTCCCTAGAGCAACCACCCAACTAAAGAACGCCACCTTAGAAGGTACTTTCACCCTCCAAATGCTTTTCCAGGGGAAAACACAGCCAGAATGACAATTAAGCACCTTATAAAAAGAACTTACTGAAAGCCTGAAATTTCCAGCATGATCCCACAGTAGCCTGTCCTCTCTTCCTTGCATCACTTTCGAATTATAAATTCTTCCCAGAAAATCTGAAACAACATTCACTTCCCAGTCATTTACTTCTCTAATATCAACATTCCATAGAATATTATTATCCGTACATTGAAGATAATCTGCCACAGCTACATTTTGACCCCTTGCAATCCTGTAAAGAGATGGAAAATCTGATTTAAGAGCTGATTCCCCACACCAAATGTCATGCCAAAAGAGAATCATCTTCCCTTCCCCCACCTTAAATTTAATATGTTTAGAAAACTCCCCCCAAGCTTTCCCAATACCCTTCCATAAACTCACCCCATACACTCCTCTAACTTCATTAGAACACCAATCCCCCCACCCACTCCCATATTTAATAGAAACAACATTCTTCCATAAAGCATCTCTCTCTTCATGATATCTCCAAAGCCATTTTCCAAGGAGCATTCATGAAGAGGACTCACCTTGAATAATCTTCTCTAATGCCATCTATGAAATTTGGTGGCTCCCACAATGAAGTAATGTCAACTCAAAGTATTACCTACAGGTATTGTTGAGTAAAGGCTCTAGTAGAAATTGGTTAAAATGATTGTCCATGTGTATGGGGGAATAGCAGAAATAAGTTGTTGATGCAGCATTGTTACGCTCAAACCACTAGCTAAGCTTTTGGGATAAGGTAGTGAGCCAACATTTATCGAGCCCTCACAAAGAAGATTACCAAGTTGTTGTCTCTTGAATCACACAAAACCCCATCAAGATCTTATCTTTTTGTTGTCTCTTGAGTCACACAAAACCCCATCAAGATCTTATCTTTTTCCATGTTGCCCAGCCAATCCAGAACAATACAAACATAAAGACAACCCTTAGAGGCTATTGGTGTTTGCATAATGGAATTAAGAAGTTTTAGATGTTTAGGTACAAGAAGCATTTTTTGTTTTTTATTAGTAAAGAAGAACCTTATTAATGAGAAAGTAGGCCTAGCCACAAGAAGTATTGTTAAATAATAGGAAAAAAAAATAATCGAGCTACATTACATTCAAGTGACACTATTCATCAAACCCAAACCCAATATAAAAGAGCTGAGTGTTTTTTTTTAATATAAGTAACAGATTATATTAAAAAGACTAGGCATATCCCAAGTACATAGGGGGTATACAAGAGTTTACACCTAGTTAAGAGGAGGAAATAGAACCAAGAAAATCATGAAAATCTAGGCCATTGCAATCTACAACATTCGCCCATAGGAACAAAGTTTTAACAAAGAACAATCTAATCTCTTCCAATGTCGCTTCTTATCTTCAAAAGTCCGATCATTTTGTTTCTTCCATAGGCACAAGCACCAAAGAATACATATAGGAACCATCTTCCATCTTCTAAAGACATCATCCCATAGCGATCTAGCGACTTCACAATGCAATAGAAAATGATCCACAGTCTCACCATTCTTTCGGCACATACAACACCAGTCCACAACAATCACCTGGTATATCTATAAGTTATCCATAGTCAAAATCTTGCCCAGAGAAGCTGTCCAAGTAAAAAAGATCGCCTTAAGAGGCACCTTATTTCGCCAAATACTTTTTCATCAAAAGCTATTATGCTACAGATTTATGAGGGTCTTATAAAAGGAGTGGACAGAAAAAGAGCCATTTCTAGTGGGTATCCACCACAACTTATCAATTCCCTAAGTGCTCAATCTCATGGCGTACAAAGTTCTGAAAAAATCAGCAAAGCATCCAACTTCCCAATCATGGGCCGCCCTCATAAAGTTCACATTCCGTTGGATTGAGCCACTGGACATCTCCATGAGGCTCGCCATTGATGCTTCCTGTTCACAAGCAATCCTGAAAATTGTAGGGAATGTGTCCTTAAGGGCACAATCTCTACACCATAAATCATGCCAGAATTTTATTCTAGATTAGTCACCCATCGAGATTATAGTGTGTTGAGCAAACACCCCCCAAAATCTTCGTATGTGCTTCCAAACTCCCACTCCATACACCCCTCTTACCTCCCTAGTATCCCCCCCCCCCCTCTCTTTTCCTACACCCATACTTAAAATAAATCTCCAACTTCCATGAAGCTTCCCTCTCCATGTTATACTGCCACAACCATTTCCCAAGAGGAGCCCGATTGAATACCCTCAAGTTTCTAATTCCCAACCCACCAGTAGAAATTGGGGAGCATACCTTATCCCACTTGACTAGGTGGAACTTAAACTCATCTCCCAACCCACTCCAAAGAAAATCATATGCTAGAGTTTCTCTATTCAAATCGCCACACTTGCCAGAATTGGGAACAAAGATAAGAAATGAGTTGGTAAATTGGACAACGTGCTATTGATTAGGGTGGTCCTACCACCTTTTGACAAATAAAATCTCTTCCAATGTGCCCATTTGCGTTCATTCTTCTCTATTACTTCATCCCATATAGATTTAGCCCTGAAGGAGGCCCCCCCAAAGGAAGGCCAAGATATTTCATGAGAAACTAGGAGACCTTGCATCCAAGAATGTTGGCCAACCTTCAGTGATTGCAAATGTTTCCAACTGGAACCAACTCCGACTTGAATAGATTCACCTTCAATTCAGACACAGTTTTGAAGCAAAGTAAGAGTGCCCTTAAAGAACAAATCTGATTTTGGTCTGCCATACAAAATGTCAACTGTCATCTGCAAACAACAATTGAGAAATGTTAAGAATGCCTCGATTGGTGTCACCAATTGAAAATCTAGCCATAAAGCCATTGTCAACTATAGTGAACATCATTCTACTAAGCACCTCCATAACAATGACAAAGAGAAGTAGGGACAATGAATCACCCTTATCTTAGAACGTGTGAACTAGTAAAGAAACTAACTAGACTGTCATTCACCAAAACCAAGAACCTCACAGTCAAGATGCAAATGATGTCCTTGGAAAACTTACCAATGAGAAAAATTCCTGGAAAACCTTTATCAAATCATCATTCACCACCTCCCAGCAAAATTGGAAGAAACCAATAGAGAAACCATCTGAACCAGGTGCTTTGTCTTTGACCATCTTTCTCACTACTTCATAAACCTCTATCTCATCAAAGGGCCTCTCCAGCCAGGCAACGCTTTGTTGCTCAATGGTCTCAAATGCTAGTCCATCGAGTTTTGGCAGCCACACTACCTAATCAGTAAGCAATTGTTTAAAACAAAAAACCAGCAACATGCTCCTGAATAACTAGAAGCTCCGTTAACACAGCACCATCAACGTTTAACATCTCAATGGTGTCAGTCCTCCTATGTGAATTGGCCACTCAATGGAAAAACTTCGTACTTCGTACTTCGATCTCCTTCTTTCAACCACAGTACCCGAGATTTTTGGAGCCATGAAATCTCCTCCAATAAGGTAACTCTCTCAAGTTCTGAAACTAATTCTGTATTTCGAGAGTGTTCCTCCATAGATAGTGCCCGACCCTCCTCTGCCCTCTCTACCTCCTATAACTACTCCAATAGAGACTTCTTCAGATTGCCTACATCTCCAAAAACTTGTGCATTCCATGTCTTGAAATCTCTTTTTAAAGCTTTCAGCTTACTTGCAAAAATGAAACTGGGGGTGCCATCACTGCCATGGATTAGATAGGAGGACCATCATTGCCTAACCCTTTCCACAAAGCCTTCAGCTTTCTACCACATATTCTCAAACTTGAAATACCTATGCCCTCCACAAATACTTCCACAATCCAACAAGATCGGAAATTGATCCAAACAGAGGCAAGTTAGTCTTTTCTGACATAACTCCGGATAATTCCCAATTCAAGGAGACTAAAAATATGTCCAACATAGACCACGTTTGATTGTTTGACCACGTGTATGCTCCGCCCATGAGAGGAATGTCCACCAAACCCAAATATAAAATCTGAGAACTCCATCGTTGTAGGCCAAAGCCTACTCTCTTCAAATCTCTCATTGGGGAACCTTAGATGTAAAACTTTTCCATCTAAATTATTTTTGGTTCTGTTCTTATGCAGGATCCTTTGTTTTTTTGTACTCTTTTTTGCTGCATATTGATATATTTTCAAATTTCCAAGGACATATGCTGCATCCCTCCTCTGGTTTCTAAATGTGCTTGTGGGGAACATAAGCATAAACTATCACACTTAAGTATAGCGTAGAAATATTGTTACTTATGCAGGATCCTAAAAGGATATTCTCATCAAACACAAATGACACTTTTGTTCATCAGTGATGCGTTCAGCTTGATAAATATCTGCAAGTGTAGCCCCTTCTTTGTTGCTTTCTTTTACTGCTCTTTTGTACAAGATTCTGTTGCCTGATTCTGCAGTCTTTTCCAGGTTCTCTTGTCAATTGCTAATGTTGCTGAACAGCATGAAGTGTGGAATTTTTTGAGTGTTTCCTTAAAGGTGTGCATCTTCTTGTATTTTTTACATGCATTCGTAAGCGCACACATATTTGAATATCCTGCTGACATCTAAGGCCTCATTCACTTTCATAAAACCTTTTATCTTATCTTATCTCATTTAATCATTACAACTTTTTCAAATTCTCACAGAAAATAAAATAAACAATTCAACTTTTTCGAATCTCAATACAAAAATAATATTAAAACAATATATTCTAATAATATTTTATTTAACTTTCAACTTTAATCTCAACTCATTTTATCTCATCTCTGAAAACAAACAAGACCTAAACCATATAAAAAAACACTTTTCTTTTGTGAAGAATTACACTTTCAGAAAAGCTTCCTCAGTAATGAGTGTTGGGGGGATTTTCCCGGAGGCCTCAGGCCCAGGAATACGAGCCCAAACTAGGTGTCAGGAGGATCTCCCTTAAGCCCCTAAAGGCCCAGGAAGCCAACCCCAGTACCCAGAGGCCTAAACCCGCTAAGCATCTCGGTGGCCCGACTGAGGGCTCTCGACCTGAACAAGTCGGGTATGGGCATCAAATCAAGGACGAGTAGCGACTGTGGGAATGCAAGAGGCTACCTAGAAGAGGGAAGGAGGAAACACACCCTCTCGATGGGACTGAACTCTATAAGGCACTAGAGAATCACACTGCATTAAATGCACCTACCAAAAAATCACGCCACGTTAATTACCTCATCAGAGGGCCACGCTGCATTGAATGAGACCTGGGGGAGAAGACCCCAGGAGGACACCACTCCACTCAGTAGCAGGTCATGGGTCTCTGACCCCAAACACAAGTATAAAAACAACCCCTAGACTTCGAAATTGGGGGGTTGGACTCTCTACGCTTTGCTTGTAACAACTATTATTGAACTCTCTCTCTCTCTTGAATTCTACTAAATTAGGCATTAGAGGCTCCACCCGACCGCCACCCCAACTGCCGAACATCAGAGTTACTTTTGTGTTTGCAGGGCAAGATCAAAAGGCCCGAGTTGCCGAAGGCCTAGCCCAAAAGCGTATGAAACACGATGTCAACAATGAGAACCCTGGCAGGTATGTAGTTTTTCTTCTTGGTTTTTGCTTCACCTTGGTTGTTCCTGTGTCTAGGTTGTAATCATTTTTAATGTGGTGGTAAGCAAATGTGTGCTGATGGTATTATCTGTTACGTCTCTGAATTGCTTGTTTTATCGTGTATGTGGACATTGTCTTGTCTATGCTCTTTTTGGGTTTCGCAGATTTCTATCTCTCTTTGTATGAGTTATATGCGTTTAGATCGGCCATGTGAAGGATTGGGGTATTATTGATTTTTCTCATCTGATTATATGTTCTTAAATTTCCAGCATTTATTAAATGAGATTTTAATCGTTGATCCTCTTGCTTTGGATTTGGATTATCGGTTGAGGGTTAGAGAAACTCAGGACTATTATAGAGAGACGAGTTCAACTTTGGGAACAGAAGTGTAGAAGGAGAGATGAACAATCTTGAAGCTAAGAAAGTGGGAGATGGAAAACCCAAAACCATGCCTCCAGCAAGTGTCATGACTAGGCTTATACTCATCATGGTTTGGAGAAAAGCTGATCAAAAACCTCAACACATACTCCAGTTTAATAGGCCTCCTTGTAAATTTGATGTTTTGTATTATGTTGTAAACAATGTAATATGTAGTATGCAGTGTATTGCGTGTGTGTGTTGATGTCCATTACCATTTATTTTATTTTATAAAAATTTGAATGGGCAATAAAAAGTTTTAAAAATGCCTATAAAAATATTCATTATATAAAAAATAATGAAAAATGATAACCACATATCACTTTTCACAACACTTTACACAATTATGTTTTAAAATGAGTGCTAGTTTTGTAAAATATCTAAATAAATACCGTCATTTTAAAACATGTGTTGTGAAATCTGTTGTGTGGATATCATTATTCATAAATAATAAGCATAAAGGCCTATAAAAAAAAGCCTTTCAAAAAGTGTTAAAAAGATTAAAAATAAATAAAAAAGCACAAGTAATAAACCTGGATATCCGGGTTTAAATCTTCCCAAATCTGGATATCCGACCAGGTAAACCCGGCCAAAACTAGGGCGGATATCCACCCGCTTTTCAAAACTTGGAAATGGATCCGAGTATTGCCAGGTACCCAGATCCGTATCCAGATCTACAGGCTTAGCACACAAGGTTAATGTGTGTTGGTCAATTAAGATGACAAAATGGAAGTCAAGTTTTATAAGTCATACATGCCATGAACAAAAGTATTAATGTTTCAAATTTTATATCAATATTATGCTTATTTTTAGAAAAACCTTATGTTTATTACATTTACGGTGTTTGTGGATCGCGGTCTCACACACTAATCCCTACATGCTTCTTAATGAGTCTTTGACTCATTTTATTTTTATTTTATGTTTTTAAGCACCCAGGTGAAGAAAACAACCAGGATGAGCAGGCAAGCCAGGCTTAAACGGGGCAGCCTAGTATTACTTAGATCTATGCATCCTTAGTTTATTTATATCTGAGTTAGCATATATTTTATTTTATTTTATGCATTAATAAGTCTTCGACTCATTTTATTTTTATTTTATGTTTTTAACCACCCAAGTGAAGAAAACAACCAAGATCAACAGGAGGGCCAGGCTTAGACGAAGCAGCCTAGTATTTTACTTAGATCTATGCATCCTTAGTTTGATTAATATCTGAGTTGGGCTTTATTTTATTTTTCGAATTCAAAACTCTGAGTATGTCTTTATTTGAAGAATTTATTCATTTAAGAACTCTTTTTACGAAATAAAGAGATGTTTTATTTACTTATGCAAGTCTCACCTGAATTCAATTATGAAAATACGTGACATCCCTAGCCTACGGGAATGGGTGTTACAAATAATCCCTATAAGTTCTAATTGGTGAACTTATGATGCAGATACCTGATTCCCAAAAGAGCCATTATGTGATATAGATTATAATGATCAGTCCTCCTGAAATTAGGATTCCTTTCTTGTAACAAATATTTAATTTCAGCAAAGCATATATCAAAGATTGATTCTTAGTATCTAAGTTTTGAGTCTATGAAGTTCAATCTTTTTAATTCATGTTCTGAAGGGCTAGCAACAGTACGCAGAAAACTCTCTCCACTAAGAAACCAATGGAAAAAGTATGGAGCCTCTATCAACATAACCACGTTTCGAACAAAATAATGGCATTGTTTAAACCACCAATAGAACCATGGAAAAGAGAGACGCATAACATAGACGAAGCACCTGTTTTGCGACTGATTGCTGTAGAGACTGCGATGGAGTGCCCTGCAGAAAAGATTTAGCCGGAAGCATTGGCTCAACCAAGTACTCTAAGAAGGCCTGAACAGCATCCTCGGCTGGACATATATCCGATTCAACCATCTCTCCTACAGGATCAATGAATTCTTCACTATGAGTTCCCTTTTATTTTTTTAGATTTTATACATCAGGCATTGTCAAACAATCTCAACGCCGAAAAAAAGAAGTAAGAAAATAAATCTAAAACTAACCTCAAATTCGAATATAAAAAAGCAACCAAAATTAAAATTCTAAAAAAAAAAAAAATTAACCCTAGGAGTGGGAGGAAGCCAAATAGATACAGCTCGGAAAGTTAGGGTTTAAGGGTTAAAAAAAAAAGAGGAATGCTACACAACTTTTCAATATTTTACACTTTATTTTTTTTTAAGCTTTTAATATATTTTAATATTTTTTTTTAAATTTATTCTTTTTAAATTAATTTAATTCTTTTATTCATTATTTATATNACTGATTGCTGTAGAGACTGCGATGGAGTGCCCTGCAGAAAAGATTTAGCCGGAAGCATTGGCTCAACCAAGTACTCTAAGAAGGCCTGAACAGCATCCTCGGCTGGACATATATCCGATTCAACCATCTCTCCTACAGGATCAATGAATTCTTCACTATGAGTTCCCTTTTATTTTTTTAGATTTTATACATCAGGCATTGTCAAACAATCTCAACGCCGAAAGAAGAAGAAGAAGAAGAAGAAATCTAAAACTAACCTCAAATTCGAATATAAAAAAGCAACCAAAATTAAAATTCTAAAAAAAAAAAAAAATTAACCCTAGGAGTGGGAGGAAGCCAAATAAGTAGATACAGCTCGTAAAGTTAGGGTTTAAGGGTTTAAAATAAGATGAAAGGAAGAAGAGAGAGAGCGAATGAGAGTGAAAGTACAGCTAAAAAAGTTTACTTGCCACCATCAAATCTGTGTGCAGAAGGTAGTGTCGTACTGAAAAGTGATGGATGGAGGAATGAGATTTTTTCACCAACCTTGCTCACAAGCTTCTCTTCCGTGTGTTTGTTTGGTTTGGAAGTTGGAAGGGCGCCAACCGAGCGACCCAATGCCAACCCCGCGCCTTTCGCATGATCGACAGTATATTTTGCCTTTTCTAGTTAATTTAAAAATTAATTGTTACTAAAAATGAGGATTAATGATAAGATGAGAAAATTTTTAAAATTTTCTCTAATTTTATTCATATTTTTAAATTTTTATTATTTATTTTTTTATCTAATCATTATAATTTTTATAAATTTTAAAATAAAATATAAAAATCAATATAATTTTTAAAATTTCAAAAAAAATAATAGTCAAATAATTTTTTAATTTTATAATATTTTTACTTAATTATTTTTCTCTCCTTTCTCAAAACTTGATAACACATTTAACTCAATTTATTTTGTTAATATTCATAAATCATTTCACTAATATTCACATAATTATGAAATGAAAAAACCTCGAAGCCGGTTGGGTATAACTGTCATTTTCACAACCAATAATGAAAAATAAACACGTCGGTAGCTTATAAAGATTACAATAAGCACAGATCTAGGTAAACCCCTCTCTCTTTTCCCTCTTTCCTCCTCTCTTTCCTTAACTCCCCCCTAAACCCTTCTTTCCCCATAAACCCTCTTCCTCTCCTCTTCGAGTATAATGCAACTCTGATACAGATGCGAGGCACTTGATATCATTTGTTTGGGATAGTCTAAACCTCAATAATTCTTTCAAAAGCTCGTGTGGTGAAACAAAACAGAACGGGATGGACAAGCTGGAACAACATTTTAAGAAGCAATTAGTGTGAGCCACCTTTTTCAAGCTTCTCAATTTCTTCTTGGTGTCTCCTTTCTCCCTTTGGCATTCTCTTTCAACATCTTCCTATTCTTCAATTTGGTCAAGATCATCAAACTCTTTGCTTGCTGCCATCGCTTTCACAACAGGATCTCATAGCTCAGCCTCTGTCAACTATCAAGCCTGTCCTCTCATACTCTCTCTTCCCATCATCACTCTTAAGTTGAATTGTCTCCTCAAACTCTCTTTCTCTCTCCTCAAATCTACCTCATATTTATATGGTTAAAAAATATATCAAAGATAAAGGGAAAAAAAATTAACTACCTCCAAAGAAAGCCAACAATGTCGAGAAGTGTTTGTTTTAAAATGAAGATTAAAACGAAGAAGAAAATAAAGTTCAAGAGCCATGGCAAAAACTACCCTCCTACTTTTTTTTCTTCTGAATCAGTTTGAACTGTGTGATTTCTAGGCTTTATATGTAAGCACTTATTGCCCCCATCGAGTCCCTTTACCATCACTCTTTTGCGGTGGTGAGAATAATTAGTCGAGTGTGAATACAGAGACAGACTTGGAGGGCCAAGGGAGATCGGGCTTGAAGAAGAGGAAGTTTGCTGTGAGAGCGAGAGCATAGATGGGGGAGGGATTTTTTTTTTTTTTGGCATCGACGCTCGATTGCAGATAAGGGAGGGAGAGGGAGCAAAAGAAGAAATGAGAAAAGTGAGAGAAACAAATTGGTGAGCACCTGTATGCGGGTGCAAGAGGAAATTTTGTGGGAGACTTACGTGGCTCTTCATGATTGACAGGTGTGAAATTAATTTTGGCACTTGACCGGCTGAGAGTGCTTCTCTTATAAATGACTCTAAATGTCCAAAAGATCCTTGAATACCTGTCTTCTCCTACCTTTATAAGGGGAAGTACAGAGTTTGCAAAATGGCAAGAGCTAGGCATGTTGCTCGACCCATGTCCGGCATGTCTGATCCATTTGTCTGTATTTGCAGACTATTGGGTGGATTACTCACCCATTATTATCGGATAGATGGGCAGATTAAAAACTTTAGAATATAAAAGCAGCTGGGGGCAAGCATGGGTACCCACTTGCCCACCCCGTACTATGTCTGTAAAAAAATCATAATTTTAACCTCATTTTTATTTTCTCTCTCGAGTCTCCCACCACTCAGCCTTCCCCTTCTTCGTCTCTTCCAACCAATATTTTCATTTATGTTTTGTACCGGCCAAAATGGCCGATATTTGTTGTGCCGAAACAGTAACATGCATAGTTTAGTTGCATATTCCATTTCGGATAAAAATCTAATCATTTCGGTCTGTACGATCCACTCCAGCCAAATTCTGGTATTTTAGTTGGAATAAGTGTTTCGAACTAGAATCCTGAAGTAGGCCAACGATGATCCACCAAAAAGGAACTCCACCAACTCGTTGAGGTCGATGAAACCATCGCCATCCTTGTCGACCTCAGACTAGAGAATGTTTGAGCTCATCCCACAATATCTTCATGTTGCCATATTTGTTGAACTTGTTGAAGATCTTCTTGACCTCGTCTATGTAGTGCGCCCAAAGTTGAAGACGGGGATGCCAATATGAAAACTAGAGGTACGGAGATAGAGAGAGAAATTTTGGGTCTACATGTTTGGAGGCTTTCAATGTCAAGATCACCAAAATTTTCTACTTATGCATGATATTGTAACACACGGCAGCACCAATTTGAAGAAGAAGTGAAGAACGACGTAAGACTAGAGGAAGATGTACTACTCTGACTGAAGTGTAGAAGTTTAACTAATCTGAAGTGAAGTACAACGGTGGGTCGTGGGGTAGTGGGTTAGCTTTTGTTAGTTGGTGTTAATTGTTTTCTTTTAATTAAATAGTTTGTTGAACAGTGGGCCATAGGCCTTGGTTTCCTTTAGTTTGAGTTGAGTTTGTAGGGTCAAAGGCCATCATGGGCCCATTAGTGGAGTCTATTTTATTGTACACCTGGAACCTTTGGAAGGCATCTGAATATTCATGAAAAAACCCTAACTCTCTTTTCTGTATTCCCTGGAGGTACTCCACCTCGAGGAGAGCACTATCATAACTTATTTACACTACTTTATTTCCCTTACTTTATAAGACCTGTTACAAGTGGTATTAAAGACACCGATTCTCTTTATATCAATATTGCAAATACGGATGAAGGCACTAGAATGAATCAGTTACAAGATGGGCTTAATGCAATAAAAAAAAAATCCAATGAGGTTCTGAAAACTAAGGTGACGAAAAGAGACAGATGGATGCAATATTCCAACAACTTGTAGCCTTGACTGCAGAAATGCAACAGAGGAACGGCAATGGTGAATCATCCTCAGACATCCACACCAGGGACAAGGACGACACAGCTCCACAGCAACCCACTAAAGAGATACAAACCAGAACTATCATACTTGATTTTCCAAGCTTTCGTAGAGAAGACCCTAGAGGTTGGGTTTACAAAGTTTATCAATTTTTTGCATTTCATAATACATTACCTCGTCATCATTTAAGGCTTGCCTCTTTTCACATAGAGGGCAAGGCCTTTACATGGTTCTAAGACCTAGAGGAATATGGACAAATGATTGACTAGGACTACTTCATTAAGGCACTAATAGTAAGGTTTTGTCCTATTGCCTATGATGACCAAATCGAGGCACTCACTAAGTTAAGACAAAGTGGCATTGTTGAAGAATATAAGGCTAGATTTGAGACCCTGTCTAATCAGCTTAAGGGGCTGTCCGATACCTACAAATTTAGTTGTTTCCTTATTGACCTTCGGGATGACATTCGCTTGCCTATTTGAATGTTTAATCCCCAAAACTTCACCTCAGCCTATAGTTTATCCAATATCCAAGAAGAAACTATTAACTTGACTAGAAAAACCCACAAGTTCAACCCAAGCTACTTACCAAATCCAGACATTCTTAAAAAACCAAACCTACCACCCTTCTACCAACCCAAACACACAACAGAACCGAACAAATACTTCCCCAGACCATCCCTACCTATACAGAAAATACACCAACAGCAAATGAAGGAGATGAGGGATAAGGAACTTTGTTACTATTGTGATGCGATGTGGAACCCGAGCCGTAAGTGCCAAAGTCCAAAATTGTACCTATTGGAAGATGTATTGCTGGAAACTGATCTTGACATGCCGTGTGATGAAGAACAGTGCAACAACATAGCAGAAACACCCACAATAGAAAAAATTAGGGAGGGGCTGAAAATTTCCCTCCATGCATTAACAGGTTCTCATAACCCAAGAACTATGCGAGTAAAATGGAAGATTGGAGCTCAGTGGCTTACTATTTTGGTGGATACAGGGTCTACATGCATCTTTCTGGATCCAGCAATCATTAACAGAACCAAACTTCCTATAGATCTCAAAGAGAAGGTGAAGGTGAGAGTGCAAATGAAGAGCTAATTCCTAGTGAAGGAAAATATAATGGAGTTAAGGTCTTGATCCAAAGTACTATTTTCACAAGAGATCTGCATTTATTGGTTTTAACCGGTTGTGACATGGTAGTAGGAATTAATTGGCTGAGGTACTTAAGATCAATCTTATGGAACTTTGAAAAACTCCTAATGAAGTTTCGATAGCAAGGCAAGAAAGTATCGATTCAAGGGTTGGCAGCAGCAAGAATGATTGAGGAATGGTTCATAAAAAATCTGAATGGGTTAGAGAAGAATGGAGTAATTTTGCAAGTAATTGAAGAAGTTAAGGGAGCAAAATTATACGCTATAGAAGAGATTCTAACAATTTTCCAACACCTATTAGTGCAGTTTCAAAATGTATTTTTAGAGCCTAAAGGATTGCCCCCATCAAGGACCCATGACTGTGCTATCAATTTAATCATGAATAGAAAACCTATCTCAATAAGACCCAATTGATACCCATACTACCAAAAGGAGGAGTTTGAAAAAATAGTACAAGAGTTGTTGTCCACCAGGGTTATAAAGCCTAGCCATAGTCCTTACTTCTCAACGGTATTGTTGGTTAGGAAGGTCGGAGGCATATGGAGGCTTTGTGTAGACTATCGGGGACTTAATAGTGTTACTATTGAGAATAGATATCCTATTTTGGTGGTGGAGGAGCTTATGGGTGAGTTGTAAGGGGTTATTATTTTTTCAAAACTAGATTTGAGGTCCGGTTACCACCAAATCTGGGTTAAACTGGATGATGTTCCAAAAACAATGTCTAAGACGCATGAAGGTCATTACGAGTTCCTAGTTATGCCCTTTAGGGTGACTAACACTTCGTCCACCTTCCAAAACCTTATGAATGAGGTATTTCAACCCTACCTAAGGAAATTTATACTTGTTTTTTACATGATATTCTTGTATACAACAATTTTCCAACACCTATTAGTGTAGTTTCAAGATGTATTTTCAGAGCTTAAAGGACTGCCCCAATCAAGGACCCATGACCATGCTATCAATTTAATCCTAAATACAAAACCAATCTCAATAAGACCCTATTGATACCCATACTACCAAAAGGAGGAGTTTGAAAAAATAGTACAAGAGCTGTTGTCCACTAGGATTATAAATCCTAGCCACAGTCCTTACTCCTCAACAGTATTGTTGGTTAGGAAGACCGACGGCATATGGAGGCTTTGTGTAAACTATCGGGGACTTAATAGTGTTACTATTAAGGATGGATATCCTATTTCGATGGTGGAGAAGCTTATGGATGAGTTGCAAAAGGTTAGTATTTTCTCAAAACTAGATTTGAGGTTCTATTACCACCAAATATGGGTTAAACCGGATGATGTTCCAAAAACAGCGTCTAAGACGCATGAAGGTCATTACGAGTTCTTAGTTATGCCCTTTAGGCTTACTAGCACTCTGTCCACCTTCCAAAGCCTTATGAATGGGGTATTTCAACCTACCTAAGGAAATTTATACTTGTTTTTTATATAATATTCTTGTTTATAGCAATTTTCCAACACCTGTTAGTGCAGTTTCAAGATGTATTTTCAAAGCCTAAAGGATTGCTCCCATCAATGACCCATGACCATGCTATCAATTTAATTCCAAATACAAAACCCATCTCAATAATCGATACCCATATTACCAAAAGGAGGAGTTTGAAAAATTAGTACAAGAGCTATTGTCCACTAGGGTTATAAAAGCATAGCCACAGTCCTTACTCCTCAATGGTATTGTTGGTTAGGAAGAACGACGGCATATGGAGGCTTTGTGTAGACTTATCAAGGACTTAATAGTGTTACTATTAATGATAGATATCCTATTTCGATGGTGAAGGAGCTTATGGATGAGTTACAAAAGGTTACTATTTTCTCAAAACTAGATTTGAGGTCCTGTTAGCACCAAATATGGGTTAAACCGGATGATGTTCCAAAAACAGCGTCTAAGACGCGTGAAGGTCATTACGAGTTCCTAGTTATGCCCTTTAGGCTGACTAACACTCCGTCCACCTTCCAAAGCCTTATGAATGAGGTATTTTGGCCCTACCTAAGGAAATTTATACTTGTTCTTTATATGATATTCTTGTTTATAGCAATTTTCCAACACCTGTTAGTGTAGTTTCAAGATGTATTTTCAGAGCCTAAAGAATTTCTCCAATCAACGACCCATGACCATGCTATTAATTTAATCCCAAATACAAAACCTATCTCAATAAGACCCTATCGATACCCATACTACCAAAAGGAGGAGTTTGAAAATATAGTACAAGAGTTGTTGTCCACTAGGGTTATAAAGCCTAGCCACAGTCCTTACTCCTCAACGGTATTGTTGGTTAGGAAGACCGACGGCATATGGAGGCTTTGTGTAGACTATCGGGGACTTAATAGTATTACTATTAAGAATAGATATCCTATTTTGATTGTGGAGGAGCTTATGGATGAGTTGCAAAAGGTTACTATTTTCTCAAAACTAGATTTGAGGTCCTGTTACTACCAAATCTGGGTTAAACTGGATGATGTTCCAAAAACAGTGTCTAAGACGCATGAAAGTCATTACGAGTTCTTAGTTATGCCCTTTAGGCTAACTAACACTCCATCCACATTCCAAAGCCTTATGAATGAGGTATTTCACCCTACCTAAGGAAATTTATACTTGTTTTTTACATGATATTCTTGTGTACAACAATTTTCCAACACATGTTAGTGTAGTTTCAAGATGTATTTTCAGAGCTTAAAGGATTGCCCCCATCAAGGACCCATGACCATGCTATCAATTTAATCCTAAATACAAAACCCATCTCAATAAGACCCTATTGATACCCATACTACCAAAAGGAGGAGTTTGAAAAAATAGTACAAGAGTTGTTGTCCACTAGGGTTATAAAGCCACAGTCCTTACTCCTCAACGGTATTGTTGGTTAGGAAGGCCGATGGCATATGGAGGCTTTGTGTAGACTATTAGAGGCTTAATAATGTTACTATTAAGAATAGATATCCTATTTCAGTGGTGGAGGAGCTTATGGATGAGTTACAAGGGGTTAATATTTTCTCAAAACTAGATTTGAGGTCCCGTTACCACCAAATCTAGGTTAAAACCGGATGATGTTCCAAAAATAGTGTTTAAGATGCATGAAGGTCATTACGAGTTCCTGGTTATGCCCTTTACACTGACTAACACTTTGTCCATATTCCAAAGCCTTATGAATGAGGTATTTCGGCCCTACCTAAGGAAATTTATACTTGTTTTTTATATAATATTCTTGTTTACATTAAAACAATGGAGAAGCATGTGGAGCACCTCCAAACAATCCTTGAGCTACTGAGGCAACACAAGTTGTATGCCAAGAGGTCTTAATTTCACTTTTGGTGCAAGGAGATCGCCTATTTAGGCCATCTAATCTTTGCTGAAGGGGTACGGGCAGATCTAGAAAAGTTACAAGCAATGAAGGAGTGGCCCTTGCCTAAGTCCCTCAAGGTTTTGAAAGGGCTTTTAGGATTAATAGTTTATTACCGCAGGTTCATAAAGGGCTATGGTGAAGTTGCGGCCCCTCTAACTTGAATGTTGAAGAAAGATGGTTTTAAGTGGAGTAAGGAAGCTTCGCTAGCTTTTCACAAGTTGAAGGATGCTGTTACACAGCCCCCCATATTGGCTCTTCCAAACTTCTTAAGACCATTCACAATTGAATGTGATTCCTTGGGAAATGCAGTTGGGGCAGTCCTAATGTAACAAGGCAGACCCATTGCATTTTTCAGTCAAGCCTTGAAGGGTAGAGCACTCATGATATCAACTTATGAGAATGCGCTATTTGCCCTAGTTTCAGTTGTGCTTAAGTGGAGGAATTACCTACCAGGAGAGACCTTTGTGATGCATTCTGACCAACAAAGTCTTAAGCATCCTTTGGACCAAATTTTGGGTACTCCGATACAACAACATTGGATTACTAAACTTCTAGGATATGACTTTGTAGTGGAGTACAAAGAGGGAGAGGAGAATAGGGTTGTTGATGCCCTATCAAGGCAGGATATGCATGAGAATGCAGGATTAATGCTTATTTCATTTCCTAATG
Organism: Carya cathayensis; assembly: GCA_011037825.1. Classification (NCBI taxonomy): domain Eukaryota; kingdom Viridiplantae; phylum Streptophyta; class Magnoliopsida; order Fagales; family Juglandaceae; genus Carya; species Carya cathayensis. The sequence continues at coordinate 1,057,875 of QGSO01000209.1, forward strand.
TGTAGTGGATGGAAGAACTAAATGTTGCTTGTGAGAATGATCCTCAGGTACAAAACCTTATTAAGCTACTTTTCGAAGGCAAGCTATGCTCAAACTAAATCGTGAGGGAAGGTCTACTACTATATAAGGGTAGGTTGTATATTCCCCAGCATGAGGAGTTCAAGAATAAGCTATTAGAACTGTCACACAGAAATCCTTGAGGTAGACATTCGGGTTACGATAAAACAATCCATAAAATAAGGAGATATTTCTATTGGGAAGGTCTCAAAAGGAATATTAAGGCACTTATCAGGAATTGTGACCTATGCCAACGGGTTAAGGTAGACAACACCCTACCAAGTGGGCTACTTCAACCAGTACTTGTACTGATGCGTCCATGGACTCATATCATCATGGACTTTGTGGAGAGGTTGCCTAATTCACAAGGGTTCAATGCCTTGTGGGTAGTGATAGACAGGCTGACCAAATACAGCTACTTCATTCCTATCAAATATCCCTATATAGCTAGGGACATTGCTGAGTTGTTTTTCAAACATATTTTTAAATTGCACAGGCTGCCACAGTCTATTTTTTTTTACTGTGACAGCACGTTGTTCGCGTGAAAATATCTGCAAGTGCACAGAATCATAACAAGTAGTAAAATGTTTTAAAGAAAACGGATGTTGGAGATTAATTTTTGTTATTGAGTACTAAAATTTACTAAATTAATTACTATTTGAAAAACTGAAAAAAAAATGGAAAGATTCTAGTATCGAAATTAAATTGAAATAGTTGACAAAAATAAATTTAAGAATAAAAGAGCATAAACTCTAAAATTGTAAAATATAATAAGAATAGATCCAAAGTATTTGATTTCACCTAGCAAATCTCACACAATTTATTCTTCCTCGTTATAAAATTTCAAATTTCTCAAGTTGATGATAAAAAACCCTTAACTATTCAATATTTCTCTTGAACAATATTAAAAATATCTCCAACTAATAACTCCATATCTTTATGTGAATTTTATTAATTGGAGACTCATTAAGTTCTTTGAATTTTTCTTGAAAATCACATTAATCGTGGTAAAGTATTTCTACTTTTGCTCAACTAACGGTGCTTAATCCTAGAGCTCTAATAACAAATCATCTCTCAGTCTCATTCCAATTCAATAGATTGAACAATAACTAGGCAAAAAATTGCAAACATTAAGAACAAGGAATAAACACTCAATCATAGAAATATTAAAAATAATATAACTTAGAATATAAATTATGTGTTCAAAGCTAGACTACATCAAAGTTCTAGAAAATAAAATTAGCTCATAATGAAACTAAAAAGAAAAAGAATAAAAATAGTGTTCTTCGTTAGAGTCGGTTGATGAAGCATATGGCTCTCACCTCTGCTCTCCAGATCCGCCTCCTCCTTAGAAAAATAAAGAATAAAAACTAAACTAAGAAACTAGACTCTGGACTATCGAGCTTTCCAAAAACTCCCTAATTCATCCCACAAGCTGGGATTAAATAGCTGTTAAAGTTGAAAAAAATGGAATTAGAGACTTACAACTACAATCTATACTAAAGATCTGGAAAATAGTTTCTAAAGATAAATATTAACAAAAGAAAAAAATATTCCAAAAATAGTGAAATTATCAAAAATGGAATATTCAGTGATAGGTGGCTTAATTTGCAGAATCTAGGATCTCGGGAGGATTTGGTGGTCAGCAGATTGATTGCTGAACTTGGGAGGGTCCCACCAATTAGTTGTCGTGTGCGTTGAATATAACTGGTCTCCTAGCCCAATGGCTTAGATGTAAGATTTTTGACCGAGATGAAAAACTCCCGACCGGGATGATAGACTCCTAATTGGAATGATAGGCTTCTCTCGCTAACCTACCGAGCGGTAAGTCTTCTTGGCCAAGCTAGTCGTCACCGAAGATGTGTCGTTTAAGTTGATCGTTTAAACTGGTCACTGTTGTTTAGGTTATCTACTTTTGATAGTCACTTAAACTCAAGTTTTGTCACCTAAACTAGTCACCCAATCTAACCACCCAAGCATTGTCGCTTCTTGCCCAGGAGGTGAAACATCTTGCTCATCGCCTAACTCTTGTCGCCAATCCTTGTCGCCTAGTCTGGTCGAGTCTCCTCGGCTACCTAGAGGTAAAACTACTTGCCTTCTGAGAGGTAATTCTTCTCTCCCTTTGGCCCAGATAAGTCTCTTTGTTGCCTGCAGGATAAGGCTCCTCACCAAATCTTCTCGGCTCTCATTAGATCTCGTCGCCTCTCGTTGATCTGGATCTGTAGTCTCTTCTTTTGTACCAGAATGCTCTCCTTTTGCATTAAATCTTCTCGTTCCTTCAAAAATAAGAAAATAAAGAAAAACAAATGAAAAAAAAAATCAATAGAATTAAAGGAAAAATGACACTTTTCATAAATAAAAGAGTAATAAAAATCACACTTTATAACACACTATACACGTTTACTAGCCAATTATCGCAAGAAAATTTTTTCTTTGCAGAGGTTCAAATATCACCAAGCACTGTGTACCACCCTCAAACTGACGGACAGTCTGATGTCGTGAACAAGACAGTCGAGAACTATCTTTGATGATTTAGTGGAGATAGGCCTAAAGATTGGGCTAGGTGGGTGCTTTTGACCGAGTGTTGGTACAACTCCACTTAGCACTCATCAACAAGGATGACTCCCTATGAAGCCCTTTACGGGCGGCCACCACCAAGAATAATGGATTATGTGCCTGTTATACACGTAGTGAAACATCGGATACCATCTTAAGGACTCGGGACCAATCTGTAATGCATGTGTCCTTGTGGTAGGATTTTTAGAAAATAATTTCAAAAAATAAGACGGGTATTATTGACTTGCTAAAACTTTTCTTTCCCTTCCCAGGATATGAAAGACTCAACAGTTAGAATTTAAAATTTCCATTTATAAAGTTAAGAGAGTGTTTTGCAGCAGAAATCATTAAATAAAAATATAAAGTTCTTTTGCAAAAATGTTTTTATAAATTACACAAAGAGGCCTAGGCTTCCATCACCTCTTACTTGAGCCATGTCTGTCTTGAAACTTCATTCTTATTTCATTCCTGGATGGGGCACACATAAAAATAAAATAAGTCGAATACTCAGTAAATACTACTTCATATCGTAAAAATATACGAACATACATTTTCGTTCATGCATTTTCATTCACATAAAACATTTTCTTTTCTTTAAAACATTACAAGGTATGGTTTTTTAATTTAAAAAGGTTTTCTTTCCTCAAAACATTTTTCCACCTTGCACTTTCCTTTATAAAACCAAAACCTTTCATGCATACAGCTATTCTTATCATTTTTCTTTAGCCAGTACACACAATTACATCACGTGAGTTGGGGTTAGAGGTCTTTTGGACCTGGTTCCTCCCATGGCCGTGGGTTAGGAATCCCCCAGTCATGGGGCAACACTGGGTACACTACCAGTACTATTTACTTAGCATTGAAATTTGTCCAGTCTTTTGATACCATCATTCATCAATCGTGGCCGTTACGTAATTTCATATATTAAAACATTAATTTCTTTTAGTTCTTTCCTTTCTTTTCATTCTATTAATTTCTTTCCTTTCATCAGTCATTCGTTTCATACAACATCTTTTTCATAACGTAAAGCATAAACCTCATTATTCTTTTCTTAGAACATACATACAATAAATACTACATATATCATCCATTCACATGCATTCAACTATTCTTGGAGTGCATAAAAAAGGGTTGCCAAAGAGGACTAGTACATACGTATACTTAAACTTTATACCTTAACATAGATTCATAGAACATTTTTATTCTAAGAAAATTACTTCTTTTCTTTTCATTTCATAAAATAACATTTTCATAAAAGCATTTATAAAACATTCATTTTCATACTTTTAGAAAACTCTAAAAGAACATAAACGTAATACTTACCTGACTCCATGCTAAGTACATTTTGTCTAGTTTGTTCATGTGCGTATTAGATGACAACCTACACATATTCGTAACCTCACGTTATTTCCTTTTCATTAGAAAGAACAGAAAACAAAAACTTTCATAATAAGCTAGCCATATTTCTTAGTCCATTCTCTTCCATATAACCTTAACCTCTTAATTGGTCCTTGACTTAGACTTTCTCCACTTAAACTAGTTATTGTCTAATTAACCTCGCTTAGAGCACTCTCATTGGATTATCTATATATAAAATTATTGTACTTTTTAGCTATTAGAGATGAAGAGAGACTCACAATAGATTATGCAAACTCAAATAATTTGATTTTGAGCTACAGTATATGTAAACCAAAATCCAAATTTGATGCCTACTGTTTAAGGACCAAATCTATATTTTATTATTTGTTATAACACTCTCTCTTCTCTCCATCTACATTCACAAATATTTAGATAATTTAATTAGAATATAATTACTAATTAACATATAATAGGTAAATAGTAAAATATGATAAAATAAAATAAATTAATAATTAAAAAAATTAAATATTTTTATAATTATTAATTACTCATTACTATATAATGAATAAATTGATAATTCAATGTTGAGATTTGATATGAATAGTCAAAATCAAATTCATCTCATATTATTTTATTGTATATAATAAAAAAAATAGTTATTCCAATGTAGAGACTTATGTAAATGGAATAACCAAAATCTAAATTCATCAAAAGTGTCCTTTACATATGCATAATCTAATAACAATACTCTTAGCCATTCGCTCGCAGGCTACTATATGACATCCCTATTTGTACAAATTTACACCTCTAGGTATTCCATTCACTTCACTTGCACGTGTCATCATCTAATCCTTGAAATATAACCATTTTAATAAATCTTAAGCCTAAAATGTAAATCTAGAAATCCCAACTTCATTTTCTAACTAATAAAGGGAGCTTCCATGCTTCACTTTAAATCTCCAACCATTTATTCATGGGTCTACAACTTAGTGCCAACTTACCATACAACACAAACGTAGTCATAGTTCCAGTTTTTAAATAACATCCATACCCCGTACATTATCCAATCCAACATAAATTCCAAGTCCTTACTCACTTCTTTACCTGCAGTATATTACACAATCCGACCCAACATACATATGTCATACTCCTTTTTTCACCTAAGATCAACATATATTCTATATAAGTATCCACAATACCATATATACATAATACCCTCAAAGTATGTACTCTCCCAATTACACATCATCCTCTCCCTTGCAATCCAAACCAGTACACCTAATACATGAAATCCGCCTATACCATTTATACATCTACACCATGCATTTACAAATATCTATGAGTTTTAAATCATGACTCCACCAACTACAACCATTTATCACTCTAATAATTATTACTAGCTCACATCATCCCTCTCCAGTTACTATAAGCACAACTACCACTTCATTAGTCCACAACATTAATCATCATATTGAGCAATTGAGCCTCCACACCCAATCCAAGGTCCAATCAAACTCCCCATATACCAACCGATACCATCAATATACTTAGTTCTGTCCATATTGATTACACATAAGCTCAACAAAACCATCAATACATAGCTTCACAATCTCAACCATGGTTTTCCTCAATCCATGAAGTTCAACACTATGACATGACCACACATCTAATCCCGCCACTTTACACAATACACACACAGTCACATCACAACCTCAATACAACTTCACACTTAACCTCATCACTTCACTCAACACAACTCTACATTAGTTCCATCACTTCTCAACATACTGCCATGTCACCAACCACATCACACGGCACAACGTCCCGTCACTTCACACTTCTCCCAGCCACAACACTATGCCCCACACTACCTAATAGCCCATCACTTCAACAGATCACAACAGCGTACATTTACAACATCATTCAACACTTCGTAGTGTATATATATGGAAGAATTGAAGATTTATAAAATGAATATATGTTGAAAAAATTACAAACTTGAGTTGAGACACAAAAACAAAGAAAAAAAAATTAAAAGAATAGATAAATTATTAAAAATAATGATATTTAAAAAAAGTGAGAATGAGGGGACATATTTAAAGTTACAAAAAAATGAAAAGTATACAAATACATTTTACATTCTCGAATTAATTATATACCATTTGGATTTAAAATTTACAAAATTTCATCTAAATACAAGAAAATTACAAAAGCAGCCAGAAACGAAATGGGGACCGAAATCCTCAATTCTGGCTGAAATGGCCTGGATTTAAATGGAATGGCTGAAACGGGACGAGAATGACCGGAATTTGAAGTGAAATGGAACGGGGTGGTAGAGTGTACCGAACACTACATCGAAACAAAAAATTCCAACCGTACCGACCGGTACATAACGGAATTTAAAACATTTCTTTACATAACATACATATATCATCATATATTCACATAGCATATCTATTATTCATCATCATTATGAAGGGAAAAATACATAATCATGGCAATACATGTAACGTGAATGCATAAATAACTGATTCCATGCATTCCCTAACAACCATACATGACTTGTTCATTNAGAATATTAAAACAACTTTCATGTGTTTAATCACTTAAAACAGAACATATACATATATATACACAAAAACAGAATATTAAAACAACTTTCATGTGTTTAATCACTTAAAACAGAACATATATATATAGGATGGTTTATGTATTTCAAAACCCATATATCATCTATACTAAGAAATAAGTTAGGAACTCTTACCCCAAGTTTCTTCACTTCTTAAAAGATGAAAGCACTTGAAAATTCCCAACTATAAGAAACTTCAAAGTGGTAGGGAAAAGATGTAGAATACTTGAAAAAGAAATAATTTTCTTCCTTCTTTTTTTTTTTTTTTTAGGAAGTCACATGGTTTGTATGATAGAAGGAACCTTGCCTTTTTCTCTTAAGTTGGTAGATGAAAGAAGAAGGAGAGGGAGTGATGGTCGACTCTAGCTTGAGGAAATGATAAGAAGAGACAAGCTCTTGGCCTTTAGCTTACGGAAAGCACTAGGAAAAAATGTTGTCAAAGCTTATCTTGGTTAGGTGGATGTTGAACGACTTAGATTAAATTTGGGAAGATAATGCTCATACCTACCACCATCCAATGGTGTAGGTTTAGTGGCCAAATCCATAATTAATTCAATGAAGCTTATCCTATCAAAGCAACCAACGGGAAGGAGAAGGAATTACTAGACTAGTCAAAACTTATCCAAAAAGCATGGTTTGGATGGCTAGGATTAAGTTTAAAAAGATTATTCCCTCCAACTACTATATCCAATGGTGTAAAATCATTGAGCCAAATTCATAAATAATTTAAAGTTAAGGACTTAAGAGAAAATATATTCAAGGTATTAAAATCATGATCTCAACTTATTTTAATAATTCACATAAAATAAAAACACACCCATCTTAGAATAAAATAAATTGAATTAATAAGATAATAAAAATATTTACATGAACATATTTAACTTAAGGAATAAAATAAAATGACGTAAAGACCCATGTAGTAAGACTCGGGTATTACATCTCAAAAGGGATGTTAAGGCACTTATCAGGAATTGTGACCTATGCCAACGGGTTAAGGTAGACAACACCCTACCAAGTGGGCTACTTCAACCAGTACTTGTACTGATGCGTCCATGGACTCATATCATCATGGACTTTGTGGAGAGGTTGCCTAATTCACAAGGGTTCAATGCCTTGTGGGTAGTGATAGACAGGCTGACCAAATACAGCTACTTCATTCCTATCAAATATCCCTATATAGCTAGGGACATTGCTGAGTTGTTTTTCAAACATATTTTTAAATTGCACAGGCTGCCACAGTCTATTTTTTTTTACTGTGACAGCACGTTGTTCGCGTGAAAATATCTGCAAGTGCACAGAATCATAACAAGTAGTAAAATGTTTTAAAGAAAACGGATGTTGGAGATTAATTTTTGTTATTGAGTACTAAAATTTACTAAATTAATTACTATTTGAAAAACTGAAAAAAAAATGGAAAGATTCTAGTATCGAAATTAAATTGAAATAGTTGACAAAAATAAATTTAAGAATAAAAGAGCATAAACTCTAAAATTGTAAAATATAATAAGAATAGATCCAAAGTATTTGATTTCACCTAGCAAATCTCACACAATTTATTCTTCCTCGTTATAAAATTTCAAATTTCTCAAGTTGATGATAAAAAACCCTTAACTATTCAATATTTCTCTTGAACAATATTAAAAATATCTCCAACTAATAACTCCATATCTTTATGTGAATTTTATTAATTGGAGACTCATTAAGTTCTTTGAATTTTTCTTGAAAATCACATTAATCGTGGTAAAGTATTTCTACTTTTGCTCAACTAACGGTGCTTAATCCTAGAGCTCTAATAACAAATCATCTCTCAGTCTCATTCCAATTCAATAGATTGAACAATAACTAGGCAAAAAATTGCAAACATTAAGAACAAGGAATAAACACTCAATCATAGAAATATTAAAAATAATATAACTTAGAATATAAATTATGTGTTCAAAGCTAGACTACATCAAAGTTCTAGAAAATAAAATTAACTCATAATGAAACTAAAAAGAAAAAGAATAAAAATAGTGTTCTTCGTTAGAGTCGGTTGATGAAGCATATGGCTCTCACCTCTGCTCTCCAGATCCGCCTCCTCCTTAGAAAAATAAAGAATAAAAACTAAACTAAGAAACTAGACTCTGGACTATCGAGCTTTCCAAAAACTCCCTAATTCATCCCACAAGCTGGGATTAAATAGCTGTTAAAGTTGAAAAAAATGGAATTAGAGACTTACAACTACAATCTATACTAAAGATCTGGAAAATAGTTTCTAAAGATAAATATTAACAAAAGAAAAAAATATTCCAAAAATAGTGAAATTATCAAAAATGGAATATTCAGTGATAGGTGGCTTAATTTGCAGAATCTAGGATCTCGGGAGGATTTGGTGGTCAGCAGATTGATTGCTGAACTTGGGAGGGTCCCACCAATTAGTTGTCGTGTGCGTTGAATATAACTGGTCTCCTAGCCCAATGGCTTAGATGTAAGATTTTTGACCGAGATGAAAAACTCCCGACCGGGATGATAGACTCCTAATTGGAATGATAGGCTTCTCTCGCTAACCTACCGAGCGGTAAGTCTTCTTGGCCAAGCTAGTCGTCACCGAAGATGTGTCGTTTAAGTTGATCGTTTAAACTGGTCACTGTTGTTTAGGTTATCTACTTTTGATAGTCACTTAAACTCAAGTTTTGTCACCTAAACTAGTCACCCAATCTAACCACCCAAGCATTGTCGCTTCTTGCCCAGGAGGTGAAACATCTTGCTCATCGCCTAACTCTTGTCGCCAATCCTTGTCGCCTAGTCTGGTCGAGTCTCCTCGGCTACCTAGAGGTAAAACTACTTGCCTTCTGAGAGGTAATTCTTCTCTCCCTTTGGCCCAGATAAGTCTCTTTGTTGCCTGCAGGATAAGGCTCCTCACCAAATCTTCTCGGCTCTCATTAGATCTCGTCGCCTCTCGTTGATCTGGATCTGTAGTCTCTTCTTTTGTACCAGAATGCTCTCCTTTTGCATTAAATCTTCTCGTTCCTTCAAAAATAAGAAAATAAAGAAAAACAAATGAAAAAAAAAATCAATAGAATTAAAGGAAAAATGACACTTTTCATAAATAAAAGAGTAATAAAAATCACACTTATCACACGTTTACTAGCCAATTATCGCAAGAAAATTTTTTCTTTGCAGAGGTTCAAATATCACCAAGCACTGTGTACCACCCTCAAACTGACGGACAGTCTGATGTCGTGATCAAGACAGTCGAGAACTATCTTTGATGATTCAGTGGAGATAGGCCTAAAGATTGGGCTAGGTGGGTGCCTTTGACCAAGTGTTGGTACAACTCCACTCAGCACTCGTCAACAAGGATGACTCCCTATGAAGCCCTTTACGGGCGGCCACCACCAAGAATAATGGATTATGTGCCCGTTATAACACGTAGTGAAACATCGGATACCATCTTAAGGACTCGGGACCAGATCTGTAATGCATGTGTCCTTGTGGTAGGATTTTTAGAAAATAATTTCAAAAAATAAGACGGGAATTACTGACTTGCTAAAACTTTTCTTTCCCTTCCCAGGATATGAAAGACTCTACAGTTAGAATTTAAAATTTCCATTTATAAAGTTAAGAGAGTGTTTTGCAGCAGAAATCATTAAATAAAAATATAAAGTTCTTTTGCAAAAATGTTTTTATAAATTACACAAAGAGGCCTAGGCTTCCATCACCTCTTACTTGAGCCATGTCTGTCTTGAAACTTCATTCTTATTTCATTCCTGGATGGGGCACACATAAAAATAAAATAAGTCGAATACTCAGTAAATACTACTTCATATCGTAAAAATATACGAACATACATTTTCGTTCATGCATTTTCATTCACATAAAACATTTTCTTTTCTTTAGAACATTACAAGGTATGGTTTTTTAATTTAAAAAAGTTTTCTTTCCTCAAAACATTTTTCCACCTTGCACTTTCCTTTATAAAACCAAAACCTTTCATGCATACAGCTATTCTTATCATTTTTCTTTAGCCAGTACACACAATTACATCACGTGAGTTGGGGTTAGAGGTCTTTTGGACCTGGTTCCTCCCATGGCCGTGGGTTAGGAATCCCCCAGTCATGGGGCAACACTGGGTACACTACCAGTACTATTTACTTAGCATTGAAATTTGTCCAGTCTTTTGATACCATCATTCATCAATCGTGGCCGTTACGTAATTTCATATATTAAAACATTAATTTCTTTTAGTTCTTTCCTTTCTTTTCATTCTATTAATTTCTTTCCTTTCATCAGTCATTCGTTTCATACAACATCTTTTTCATAACGTAAAGCATAAACCTCATTATTCTTTTCTTAGAACATACATACAATAAATACTACATATATCATCCATTCACATGCATTCAACTATTCTTGGAGTGCATAAAAAAGGGTTGCCAAAGAGGACTAGTACATACGTATACTTAAACTTTATACCTTAACATAGATTCATAGAACATTTTTATTCTAAGAAAATTACTTCTTTTCTTTTCATTTCATAAAATAACATTTTCATCAAAGCATTTATAAAACGTTCATTTTCATTTTCATACTTTTAGAAAACTCTAAAAGAACATAAACATAATACTTACCTGGACTCCATGCTAAGTACATTTTGTCTAGTTTGTTCATGTGCGTATTAGATGACAACCTACACACATTCGTAACCTCACGTTATTTCCTTTTCATTAGAAAGAACAGTAAACAAAAACTTTCATAATAAGCTAGCCATATTTCTTAGTCCATTCTCTTCCATATGACCTTAACCTCTTAATTGGTCCTTGACTTAGACTTTCTCCACTTAAACTAGTTATTGTCTAATTAACCTCGCTTAGAGCACTCTCATTGGATTATCTATATATAAAATTATTGTACTTTTTAGCTATTAGAGATGAAGAGAGACTCACAATAGATTATGCAAACTCAAATAATTTGATTTTGAGCTATAGTATATGTAAACTAAAATCCAAATTTGATGCCTACTGTTTAAGGACCAAATCTATATTTTATTATTTGTTATAACACTGTCTCTTCTCTCCATCTACATTCACAAATATTTAGAAAATTTAATTAGAATATAATTACTAATTAACATATAATAGGTACAATAGTAAAATATGATAAAATAAAATAAATTTATAATTAAAAAAATTAAATATTTTTATAATTATTAATTACTCATTACTATATAATGAATAAATTGACAATTCAATGTTGAGATTTGATATGAATAGTCAAAATCAAATTCATCTCATATTATTTTATTGTATATAATAAAAAAAATAGTTATTCCAATGTAGAGACTTATGTAAATGGAATAACCAAAATCTAAATTCATCAAAAGTGTCCTTTACATATGCATAATCTAATAACAATACTCTTAGCCATTCGCTCGCAGGCTACTATATGACATCCCTATTTGTACAAATTTACACCTCTAGGTATTCCATTCACTTCACTTGCACGTGTCATCATCTAATCCTTGAAATATAACCATTTTAATAAATCTTAAGCCTAAACTGTAAATCTAGAAATCTCAACTTCATTTTCTAACTAATAAAGGGAGCTTCCATGCTTCACTTTAAATCTCCAACCATTTATTCATGGGTCTACAACTTAGTGCCAACTTACCATACAACACAAACGTAGTCATAGTTCCAGTTTTTAAATAACATCCATACCCCGTACATTATCCAATCCAACATAAATTCCAAGTCCTTACTCACTTCTTTACCTGCAGTATATTACACAATCCGACCCAACATACATATGTCATACTCCTTTTTTCACCTAAGATCAACATATATTCTATATAAGTATCCACAATACCATATATACATAATACCCTCAAAGTATGTACTCTCCCAATTACACATCATCCTCTCCCTTGCAATCCAAACCAGTACACCTAATACATGAAATCCGCCTATACCATTTATACATCTACACCATGCATTTACAAATATCTATGAGTTTTAAATCATGACTCCACCAACTACAACCATTTATCACTCTAATAATTATTACTAGCTCACATCATCCCTCTCCAGTTACTATAAGCACAACTACCACTTCATTAGTCCACAACATTAATCATCATATTGAGCAATTGAGCCTCCACACCCAATCCAAGGTCCAATCAAACTCCCCATATACCAACCGATACCATCAATATACTTAGTTCTGTCCATATTGATTACACATAAGCTCAACAAAACCATCAATACATAGCTTCACAATCTCAACCATGGTTTTCCTCAATCCATGAAGTTCAACACTATGACATGACCACACATCTAATCCCGCCACTTTACACAATACACACACAGTCACATCACAACCTCAATACAACTTCACACTTAACCTCATCACTTCACTCAACACAACTCTACATTAGTTCCATCACTTCTCAACATACTGCCATGTCACCAACCACATCACACGGCACAACGTCCCGTCACTTCACACTTCTCCCAGCCACAACACTATGCCCCACACTACCTAATAGCCCATCACTTCAACAGATCACAACAGCGTACATTTACAACATCATTCAACACTTCGTAGTGTATATATATGGAAGAATTGAAGATTTATAAAATGAATATATGTTGAAAAAATTACAAACTTGAGTTGAGACACAAAAACAAAGAAAAAAAAATTAAAAGAATAGATAAATTATTAAAAATAATGATATTTAAAAAAAGTGAGAATGAGGGGACATATTTAAAGTTACAAAAAAATGAAAAGTATACAAATACATTTTACATTCTAGAATTAATTATATACCATTTGGATTTAAAATTTACAAAAATTCCATCTAAATACAAGAAAATTACAAAAGCAGCCAGAAACGAAATGGGGACCGAAATCCTCAATTCTGGCTGAAATGGCCTGGATTTAAATGGAATGGCTGAAACGGGACGAGAATGACCGGAATTTGAAGTGAAATGGAACGGGGTGGTAGAGTGTACCGAACACTACATCGAAACAAAAAATTCCAACCGTACCGACCGGTACATAACGGAATTTAAAACATTTCTTTACATAACATACATATATCATCATATATTCACATAGCATATCTATTATTCATCATCATTATGAAGGGAAAAATACATAATCATGGCAATACATGTAACGTGAATGCATAAATAACTGATTCCATGCATTCCCTAACAACCATACATGACTTGTTCATTTCCATCTTTGACTTATTACATGCGTAATCGGTCCAATTGTCGTTGACGTCATAAACTTATCGTGACATGAGGTAAACCATGTTTGGGTTCATGGTACCTTATTTCTTCTCATATCATGTAATGAAATACGCTTGAGTCCATGGTTCACTTAACATATGGTGAACTACGCTTGAGTCGATGACACCCTATTTCTTAACATATCATGTAGTGAAACACGCTTGAGTCGGTATTTTACTTAACTTACATATCATGTTATAACATGGAGTGAAACATATTTGAGTCTGTATTTTACTTAACTTGTATACCGTGTCATAACATGGAGTGAAACATGCTTGAGTCCATATTTCCCTTAACTTGCATATCGTGTCATAACATGGAGTGAAACACACTTGAGTCCGTGTTTCACTTAACTTACATATCATGTCATAACATGGAGTGAAACACGATTAAGTCCATATTTCACTTAACTTATGATGAATATGCTTGGGTCCATGGCACCTCTTATCATCTTATCTTTCTTAATGCATAAGAACTTTGTTGGACTTCATGAACTTCTTTAGCATGTCATATTCTTCATCATAGCATAACATGAGATGGCACAACATGATCTAAACATTTTATAACATCCCATGGTATACATGATCTAAGTACTACATGAACATTACATAGCATACATGATCTAACTATTGCATGAACATTACATGGCACGTGATCAAACTACTACATGAATATTACATGGCATACGCAACTTGAATATTACGTGAACATTACATGGCATTCATGTGATTTTAATAACATTCAATCCATCAAACAACAATCCGTATATACATAGACTCACTTACGAGCATAGTGTCATAATTAATCAAAGATTGTGAAAGGGATCTAACTTTGGCTTGGCTTGTAGCGTAGCGTAGATAACATCACATTTTTCATACACAATTAGAATATTTACAGTACACATACAATTATATGATCAACCTACTTACCTCTTAATTAGTGCTACTTTCACAATCTCATGTTGTAACTCGTGACCTATACGAGGCACTAATCATCACCAATATTTCTAGAAAAAAGTGTCATAGCATTCTAATTGCTTAAAGTCATACCATAGTGATAATTCAATAAATATTCAATTATACTAAGATTAATACATAATAGTATTATTCTAAACTCATAACATATTCCTTAATTTCCTATTTAAATATAACATAATGATTAAATCTGACTAAGTGGACAATGGGATATTAACTTCACAAAATAGACTCAAACGTAATATAGGCAAACCATAATTTAATATCCAATAATATGTTTTAATTCCTTTAAACTTACTATCGTAACATGGTCTATAAAAGTTTGATACTTAATAACATAATTTAACTCCTAAGTATATTCTAGAAAAATAAGGTTTTTGGACTAATATAACCAGGCCCAAACTAACTTTAAATGCAAGTCCCATTTAAAATTAATCCCAGCCCCAGCAAAACTTAGCCTAATAAAAAGAGTGTTTTGGAAAAACAACATAAATGGGCATGGGTATTTTAGGAAGGTTGAAGATAAAGGAATTAAAAGAAGAGTTAAACTATAAATTAGTCACTGTAGCAATGCACACAACGCACACCACGTAGCTTCTTCTTTTCTTTTTTTTTTTATAACAAAACATGCGTTTTGATTCAACACAACAGTCAGTGTTGATTTTTCTTCCCCATTAGAATTTGCTTTGTGAAATCTACCCTCCTCCCTCGCCACAAACTCGTGTGGCCTTCCTCTTCCCAATGCCATCATGTGACGACGTCTCTCTATTCAGTGCCACCTTGTGATGCTCCTTCGTCTACCCAGCGCTACCACTCCCTGTGAGCTGATTGAACATACCAAACCAGGGATAAATTTTGAGCAGCTCTGTTTCACCGCCGCCCTTACTCAGCTTCTTCGTTGATAAATGTTGTACCATTTTTCCTTCTATATGATTACGTTCTTCTTGTTTATTGAGAAAGGTGAATTTTGGGTTTTGTGAGGTGGGTTTCGAAAGACTTAGAGTATGAAGAAAAAACCTTACTTTCTGCTTTTGACGACCTCTGCTTTCATAAAGTTTTTGGTCTCATCTTTTTTCTTCTACTGGAGAGAAACTTTAGTTTGCAATACTCTTTAGAGCATTACTAAATACGTATAAGTTAACTCATTGCCTATTGCCTTCCTTTGTGTGCACTGGAAACGTACTGATTAGCTCGATTTGTTTGGCTTGGAGCATCCAAGTCCCAAAGAGTGCACTGATGTTACTATTTTAAAAACTAGAAAATTTAGAAATGACACACAATGCATTGATGTTATTGTTTCATCTTGCTTAGTTGGGAATTAGTCTAAATCAGGAAATAACAGGTATTAAATTAAAAGACATAGACAGATACTGAAAAATATTAGGAAAGTTTGAGAACATTATGATAACAGTGATGCTTAAGAAATAAGTAGTGTACGATTGTTTTGTAATTTATAAAGAAATAACTATAATTGTTTGCATCAATGGACGTCTTTTCTGACTAATTTAGGGATATTGAAACTCAAAAGGTTGCATTAATGTTGTGGGCGGTTTTGGGTGGGAGAAAATTGCCTTATCTTTTAACATTGTTGTCGCATACCAATCAAAACTGTTGAACTTAAGATTTCAAGTTTCGTGTAATTATATATCTACACATGAATTTTAATGATAACAAATGAATTCAAGCATAAAAGAGTCTCAACCTCAAGTTTTCTACACAAATAGAATCAAACACATCAATGAACTAAGCATGATTAAGAAATGGAACAATTTCACATTAAAACTCATAGAGTAATTTTGTACATCTCTTGAAAAATTCGAAATTAGGATTAAAATTAATACTTTATCATAAAGTATTAAAATACATTTTTCACATATACATTAATATTTTAAAAATTAAATTTTAAAATTTTAAAAGATGATTGATTATCATCCTTCACATGTGCATGACATGATTAAAAGTTCAAATTTTGAAAATATTAAAGATGATTGATTATCATCCTTCACATGTGCATGTTTTATTTAAATATTTTTAAAAAGTGATTAATACTCTTTTTGACTTATGCAAAAGATAGATGATTTTATTTGAAAATTTTGAAAAGTAAATAATACTTCCTTTGTCATACGCGAAGAGTAAAAAAATTAGGTTTGAAATTTTTAAACAGTGAATGATGTTGTCTTTGACAATTGAAAAAGAAAAAACTTTTATTTAAATTTTTTTAAAAATGGATGATGTGGTCTTTGACATGTAAATCTTTTCAAATTTGAATATAAAGTTTCATATGCCTATAAATAGCTCAATTAAGATCTTCAAATTCACAACACCAAAAGCATACGCATATCATTGCAAGTTTTGCAACATTTATTCAAAACTTTCAATCTATATTCTCTAAGGATTAAGCCTTAACCCTTATTTTCATTAAACATGAAAATGACGATATTCTTTTCATTCATATTTATGTTAATGATATAATATTTAGTGATACTAATAAAAATATGTGCCAAGTTTTTGTTAAGAGTATGCAGAAAGAATTTAAAATAAGCATGATAAGAGAACTTACATTCTTTCTCAGATTGCAAATCAAGCAAGTACAAAGTGGAACATTCATTAATCATTCAAAATATATTAAGAAATTACTCAAAAATTTTGGAATGGAATGTGTTAAAGAAATTGGAACACTAATGAGCCCGTCCACTAAACTTGATAAGGATGAAACCGGTAAACCAGTTGACTCGAAAGTATATCTAGGTATGATTGGTAATTTATTATATTTGACAGTCAATAGATCAGATATTATGTTCAGTGTGTGCTTATGTGCACACTTTTAATCATCTCCAAAAGAATCACATTTGACTGCAGTTAAACGCATTCTTAGATATCTGATTGGTACAATCGACATAAGGTTATGGTATTCTAAGCACACATCTTTCGATCTAATTATTTACACAAATACAGATTATACTGGTTGCAAAGTTGATCAAAAAATCACTAGTGGAACATGTCATTTCTTGGTCATGTACTTGTTTTATGGTTTAGTAAAAAACAAACTTCTGTTACATTATCTACTGCTGAGGCAAAATATGTTACTGCAGGTAGTTGTTGTGCTCAATTTCTTTACATGAAGCAACAACTTGAAGATTTTAAACTTGTGATTATATATTGAAATTAGATATCATTTTCTTCGAGATCATGTGTAGAAGGGTGATATAGTACTAGAGTTCACAAACAAACATGATCAGTTAGCAAACATTTTTACAAAAACTTTGCCAGAAGATAAACTATGTATGATTAGAAGAGAAATAAGTATGGTGCATACTATGAATATCTCTTAAGAGATAGACCAGACTTAATAAAAATAGAGAGAGAATTTTTATAAATACTTTTACATAAACTTGAGGTTCTTAACCTCATGTTTGATACGCTCATTCTCTACAAAAAATATCGTGCCATCCTTATCCATGGGAACTGGCAAGCGGAATGAAGAACCTAATAAGAACTTCAATTGTTTATTCTTTTGCCGAATTATTCATTCCCTTATGTGAGACTCTTGAGCAATTTGTTGAAGTACAATAATTTGTTCATTAACCTTTTCAACCTCATGGGTTCTGGCTTACAGTCGTTGGGAAAAAGCAACTATAGAGGATGAGTAGCGAGTCCCAAGACTTACCAAGTCGTAGATAGCATTAGAGTCTGACTTATTAGCCAAATTATTATTTTCTTGCTGCAACATGGCACCAATGGCAGCTGCAGAAAGGACATAAGATTGAGGTGTAGAATACCTTATAGATGGATCTAGAGGAATGTTAAAAGAATGAGCCATTGAGAAAAGAATTGAAAACTTAAAGTGAGAATATTGAAGAAATGCAGATAAGTCATAGAGATGAAAATAAGATTTTATGCGAATTGGATGAACTTTAAGACTGATTTTATAGAGATAGCATAAAAAACAAGAAAAGCTATCATCTCCTCAAATCTTATTTAGTAAAAAAATACAAGATATGCTAGACACATATTGTCAAAAGTTTTCTTGCTAAGCCAGTGAGATTAACAGCAAGCTGTCTCTATTTTTCTCATAAACGATGAACTTCTGCTATTATCTACCGTTGTTGATCTTGTATCTAAACTCTCTCTTGATCCAGCTCCTCTATTCGTGGTTAGAGATCATGAGTATATTAGTTTGCAAATTTTTTCAACTCTTTGTTTTCTTACTTTAACCTTTTATTTTCTCTATCCTTATTAGCAAGCTTCTGTCATAACTCAGATATTTGTTTGTTAAGATGATCGACCTCACTCACCCTCGCCATTAATCTCCAAAACATGGTCGTAATAGGTGCAGCATATTGAGTACTGAGCATTCTTGATTCTATAACAATTTCATAATCAACCCTACCAGAAAAACGAATCTCTGCTCATATCATGGTATTGACGGCTTCAGGAGAGAAAATTGGTGGTTGATATATAAAGGGTTCCTGATTTAAGTCTAGAACATTAATGGAAGAGAATTTTTTTGCCATACTATCGTTATGGAAAAACAGAACCCAGGTCAATGAGCAATGTGATCTTTTTTATATCTGATAGGTGAAAATGATCATTTCTTTTTATAAAAAATCAGAGCCCTCAATCCCGTTTGTCAACAACATCAGGGGTTTTTTTTTAAATCTCCAGCCATACTAAATTCATAGAGTTAGGCCTCAAGGCTTTACAGCACTTGTCGGGTTATGGGCGGCTCCAATTTTTCGACTATCTACAGTTTCTACTAACACACCATTTTTTTTAGTTCATTTATTTGCTGCGAATCCTTTTTAATGATGCCAAAATGGAAAAAAGTTTTAGACTAGAATATTAACATTGTCTGAATTGCTAAACTTGTTATATATGCTTGGAATTATATTTATACTTTTACTTGAAAAACTAATGCACATTCTCAGGGGGGAGCTTAAGTATTAATACAGGTTTCAGGTTCTACCAAGTATTTGTTATCATAAAAAAAGAGAAGATTGTAGAACCCAAGGTTTCAAGTTTCGTGTAATTATATATCTACACATAGATTTTGATAATAACAAATTAATTCAATTATAAATGAGTCTCAACCTTAAGTTTTCTACACATAGAGTCAAGCACATCAATGAACTAAGCATGAGCAAGAAAGGGAACAAGTTCACATTAAAACTCATAGAGTAATTTTGTACATCTCTTGAAAATCTTGAAAATAGGATTAAGGCTGAAAATTAATATTTTATTATAAAGCAAATAAATTTTCCATATGTGTATGAATATTTTAAAAATTAAATTTGAAAATTTTGAAAGATGATTGATTGTCATCCTTTACATGTGCATGACATGATTAAAAGTTTAAATTTTGAAAATCTTAAATATGATTGATTGTCATTTTTCACATGTGCATGTTTTATTTGAATATTTTTAAAAAGTGATTGATGCTCTTTTTGACTTATGCAAAAGGTATATGATTTTGTTTGAAAATTTTGAAAAGTAAATAATACTCATTTTGTCATATGCGAAGAGTAAAAAGATTAGGTTTGAAATTTTTGAAAAGTGAATGATACTGTTTTTGACAATTGAAAAAGAAAAAACTTTTATTTGAATTTTTTGAAAAGTGAATGATGTTATTTTTGACAATTGAAAAAGAATAAATTTTTATTTGAATTTTTAAAAAAATGTATGATGTTGTCATTGACATGTGAATGAAGTTTCATATGCCTATAAATAGCTCAATTAAGATCTTCAAATTCACAACACCAAGAGCATATGCATATCATTGTAAGTTTTGAACATTCATTCAAAACTTTCAATCTCTCTTCTTTAAGCATTGAGCATTAACTCTTATTTATTTTGAGAGATATATAGTTTGTGCTGTATTGTTCTTATTTCACTCATTGAGAAGTATTCTCTAATAACCTAACCACCATCAGCTCTTGTATCAGTAAAAAGGTGTGTATAACTCTTGTGCGTGTAGAAAGTGTTCTACACAGAGAATGGTTGAATCACCATATGTAAGATGATTGCAAGTGTATAGAGTGTTCTACACAGATCTTTTGTAGCGGTATTGTTCAAATGTATAATAGGTTTCTATCTCCACCTGAAAGAGGTTGAATAATGAATTTAAAAATTTTCAAGGGGTAGATTGAGGTGAAGACATAGGCAGTGGGGCTGAACCTCGTTTACATACTAAGTTTGCTTTTCTCTTACATTTACTCTTTATATTTATTGCTGCTTCATATTTTTTTATATTTTATATTTTATATTGTGTATTTGATTTATAATTGTTAATTTTTAAATATAACTCAATTCACCTCCTCTTGTTTTAGTCATCTAGACAACAAAAACAGGTATAAAATTGTATAAAAGAATATTGAAGAATGCTTACTGAATCTTTAGTGGTATGTACGGTTCTAGGTTCATAATTTTATTAGAAATAATTGCCTTAATTATATACAGGATTTTAAGTTGGGCAAGAATATGCTACAACTAGGGCCTAGTTAGAGACATGTCTCTTTACCAATATAACAACTTTAGGACAAAAAGTGAGCAGCCCTAGGAATCCACCTGGCATTCATGAAATCATAAAGATGATCATCCATGAAGTTAGCAACTAGCTTTCAAAGCAAATTTCTCTAGCATGTACAAAAAGATGAATGATCTCACGGATCATGACTAAGAAAATTTTCAAAAGAATAAGGCCCCTTTGATATCCACTTTTTGCACGTGTTCATTATAAAATTTAGAGAGAGAGAGAGTTTGTGTATGTGTGTTTGGTGGGGAGCACTAGATCTAATGGATTTGAATTACTAAGAATAGATTCATAAAGAGTGGCTGACATGTAAGAATGGATTGCAATTGGACTCTCATAGTGTCACTAGTGCATGCAACATTGTAGATCAGGATAAAGCACTTTCTCATCTAAACATCATACAGCTTGGATAAGGAACTTGAACTGACCAACATTAACTCAGAAATTAAACACAATCATTTTGTTAGTACTTGAGTTGCATCTCAATAAATATCATGATGTTATTGTTTTATTTTATAGCAAGTGGTAAAGGAGAGGATGAAATCAAGAGTTCTAATCACCATACATGTTTTAGAAGAACAAAAGAAGTGAGAAATTTAAGCTAAATCATGTCCATTTGTAAATACTATATACACAATATAGAGAGACACATTTGCTTATATTACATTTGATTTTGTCACTCATGTCTCTCGGATGCCCCTGTATTAAAAGATAGCTCAGGGAGCATAACTATATTATAGGTCCTATACATGATTTGCTTATATCATTAGTTTTGTTAGACTGGTTTAGGGGCATCATGTCTCTATTGTAGAAACACAATAGTCATTATCACAAAGAGCAAAAAATAGTTTAATTCATTAAATGATTTCTTTAATAATTAAAAAAAACTAGATGATCAGGCATTGGCCCATTGTGCTAGTTTGAGTTCCATACAACAACTAATTTGGAGAGGTTGGAAAACCACCATGTGAGAGTGCAGGAATTTTCAAATTTACAACCCTACTGTTAGTGCTATGTATTAGTATTACATGGTTTTTTTTTTTCCTTTGTTGCAGCAGGTACATACGATGAAGGTTCAAGCAACTTGATAGAAATGGATTCCAAGGGAACAAAGAATTTCTTGCGGAGGTTTTAATGTTGAGAGCCTTCTTCACCATCCTAACCTTGTCAATTTGGTTGGATATTGTGCTGATGGGGATACAACGGATTTTAGTTTATGAGTACATGACCAATGGTTCTTTGGAGGATCATCTTCTTGAAGAATTTTAGTTTATGAGTATATGCCGATTCAACTAATGAGAAATTTGAAGAATCTATTGGGGGGGGGGGAGATTGGGTGAAGAAAGCTGTTATACAATTATTTTAGAGGAAAACTAGAGGAGAACAACTTTGTGTGAGATCTCATTCTTGCTTATCCACTATGTTTTTCATAATAGAAGAAATGCATGTTGCATGCAGTTTGACACTTTATTGTTCTTTTGTGACCAATCACTTTTTGGCTTGTATATGTTGTGTTGGAGATGGTTCCATCTTATTTTTTGTTTTGTATCCAGTTGTGGAGATACACTTGGTGTTGCTTGTATAGATTGTAGGCTAAGATGTTATGTACAAACACTTGTTTCACTATAGGGAAGTTATGCTGTAATTTTTGTACATTGTGTCAATGCTTGCACATGAGGGAACTGTAATTTTTTCATTGGCCCATTTTAATGTGATGATGCTTGCACATTCTTGACACTAGCAAATTTTGGGTTGTTGTACTGTTATATGGATGGCTTGTGTAGCTAATTATATTTATCGTTTATATGTACAGGTTTCGATGCATTTTCAAATTAATGGCACAAATCTAGAAGTTACTGTTTTTGTTTTTTTCCTAAAATTTTCATCTATAATAATTAGCTAAATCTATTGAAAGTGGATGTTAGTTTCAAGTTTTTAGCTAGAAACCATAACAATCAAGCATGATTAAAGCATAAGCCATGAGAGAACCGTTGCAATCAAGCTAGGAAATTTTTATTTCAATAATATTCCAATATTTCTATTATTTCATCAAACTCACACCAAAAGTACATAAATAAATCAACACTAGCTTTATTGTTGAGGGTAGGCTGGCACTACTATTTACAGGTAGGTATCATTACATAGTGGGTTGTACCATTACATTTGATTCATACAAAATAGATTATACCCAGTTATTTACATGTTATAATTTATTCAAACCATGCAAAAACTTTTACAATTGATGCAACTAAGTACAAACACAATAATTTTAGATTTTTCTTTTGAAGATTTGCCTCTTTCTTACTTTATCTTCCCTTTTCCAAACTACATACTAGCATCCCAACACGTCATCCCACCTTTTCCAAACTACATTCTCTCTTGTATGCTTTTGAATGATATCCCCCGTGTCACTGCACCTTTCAGTCTGCTGCTCAACAGTGTACATAAATTTCAGAAAAAGTATTAAAGAAGGAAACTCATTAGAAAATAGAAATTATAACGAGATAAAAGAGGCAAGTTCATATTCAGAAAAAGCCAAGCAAATAACTCACTATAAAGTGTAAAACATCAAGTAACTTGAAAATAGTTTGGTGGAACTTTAAAGAACTCTAGCCAACAACCCCATAATCAAATTGTACCTCTTCCGCCAATACTAACAACATCTTCTTCGGTTAGTGAAATCTTAAATCTAAAGTTACTCCACTCCTATATTTGTCCTATTTTAAATTTTTGAGTTTAAACAACTTCACTTTAACCTTTATGAATTATAAACAGGAGCACAAAGCCAAAAGGTTCAATACATTCAACTCTAACTGGAAAATATTAAATGCCAAATGGTATTATAAACTTTCTAAAATTAGTATACAACAACATTCCAGGATAAAGCAACTTACAAGATTAACTCCAAGTAGCATAAAATCTAAAAGCAAACTAAACGTGAATTACATTTAACCTCTCATTTAAGATGAGTCTTTCACACAAATCATAGTATAGATATCCAGGAAGTAACATAGAACGACGAGCACAGGAACCTGAAATAAAAATGACAGATAAAATTATATTGGTTGTAGATTAAAAACCAATAGAAGCTACTTTAGAGACTCTTACACTTGAAATGAGTTCAAATGTAGCCTCTTTCACTTAATTAATTGCGATATCTGATATAAAAGAGCTCTCAAGATTACAAGAGAAAGCAGCGCTATATATGTCAGGGTGAAATCCCACCCTAAGACCATAGACAAAGAGAAAGAAACGTTGTAATTGAATGGACATTATGTCAAGAAAATGCATAAAAATATGTCATACTTTAGAACCTAAAGCACCTAATACAATAAAGAGACAAACCTTCATTGATAACAAATTAATAACATTATATAGTAGTAACACTAAATTTATAGGCACAACGGAGCATAGGTCATCTGTAGAGCAATGATCTGGAACAAAAATGCTCAACCATAGATTTATGGCAACTTTAATATCTTGGAAGATTAGCTACTTCAAAAAAACCCAAGTAATATTACGTAAAACATATAAATAAGCATACAAGATTTAAAGAATTAATATCTTGGATTGTTGTTCTGTTATGCAACAACTTCTTGATCTTTAAATTCCGAATTCATAATTTTTCTTGACAATCTAAATGGACAAATGAGTTAACATCCCTCAATAACCACGATTTCCCCATTGCAAAGAATATTGCAAAGGACAGAAATGGTGGTACAAATTCTTAATTTTTTAGATCGACTACAGATTTATTTATACGAAACTACTGTAATTTGGGGCAAAATTACAAATTACAGATTAACTACAAAACCTAGATTCTAAGATCCACTTTCAATGATTTGGGGGAAAATTAAAAATGAAATATCGACTACAAACCCTAGATTTTGAGATCGACTTTCAGTTATTTGGGGCAAAAATTTCAAATTTTAGATCGACTAAAAATCCTACAAATTTTAGATCTATTTGTATATGAATGAAGAATGGGCTGACTGGCTTGGGGGCGTCCGACAACGGTGATGACCGTGGTGTGTGGCATTACTCAACGAGAGGAACAATTTGTGGGTCTGGATTGTCAGTGCAAAATCAAAGTGTGTGCGCGTGAGTGGTGAGAATCTGAGTGTAAGTGAGTAATAAGA
Organism: Carya cathayensis; assembly: GCA_011037825.1. Lineage (NCBI taxonomy): Eukaryota > Viridiplantae > Streptophyta > Magnoliopsida > Fagales > Juglandaceae > Carya > Carya cathayensis. The sequence goes on from QGSO01000209.1 coordinate 1,083,395, forward strand.
AGCCACTCTTGAAGTGAGAAAATTTGGGACAAATGCTTACCGGTGTAGAAATCGCAAAGTTGCAAATAAGAATAAACCACTCTCGTCGCGACGCTGTCCAAACCTGCAGTCGATCTAGGGGTGGGGGAGAAAGCATGCTTCNAGAACTGGGAGACCTAGATTATTTCATAAAAAAATTTTATAGTGGATGAATTATAAATTCAAGGCAGCTAAAGCAAAAACTTGAGCTTGCTGTCAATGAAGTGAGTGGAAACCAAACAATAATTTCTTATTTGAGCCAAGAAAGGGATAACTTAAGAAAAATGTTGGATATAGAATTGAAAAAGGTAAAGCATCTAGAACATGAACTCCAAACATGGGTAAGAGGTGCTTAATTTAAAACTCTAAAACAAAAAAGAACAACTGCAAGACAGATGTAGAGGTGTTTAATTTCTTATATCATAGACACCACCGATTGTGGTGATGGGCACCAAGGTGAACCGAGTTTTAGAGATCTTTTGCAAGTTCCAGATATAGCAATCACAAGATCGAGAACTAAGAAGAACAAGGAACCAATGCAAGAATTGATGCAATCCACATGGGACGTGTCTAACAAGAGCCCAACATTTAAGATGTGTTTGAAGGATGAAGATCCAGTTTTGATTCATTTGATACCAGTTATGGAAGAGGGCAGCAATATGACTTAATGGCTTTCAACTTGTTTAATTCTTTTAAATGACCTATTTTATTCGTTTAGAATAATTAGATTTATTATGAGAATGACTTAAAGCCATGTTGGAAAAGTTATTTTTTTGTTGAATTAGGATTTCAAGGAGTTAATGTAGCGCGACACTATTCATGATATTGTAGCGTGTCACTATTCACCAAGGGTAATTTTGAGAAAGAGAGACTTAATTTTCAACTAAGGTTTTGTGAGGGTTTGGTTTAAATATTTAATGTAGCCTCATTTTAAGAAATTTTATGAAATCTTATGAAATTTGGTGATTATTTCATTGTGGGTTGAGTTTTATCTCCTCTTGTTCTTCATTAAACTTTTGAACTTATCAAAGGTAAATCACAACCTTTATGGTGTTCTTTCTTAGTAATTTGGGTTCTTGAGACAGGTTCTTTAACGGGTCTAGATTTTCATATAATCTAGGTTCTTGAAACGAGTTCCTCAATAGGTCTATATTCTTCCATCCATTGACTTGATTTTGGCTTTTTTGGGTGAGTTTTCAAATTGATTGTGGGTTCAAGAGATTCCAATTCCGCAAGTTCATATCATTTGGTATTCAGAGCCAAGTTTCTAATTAGGTCTGATTCCATCTTTTAATTCTTGCATTATCTTCTTTGTCAAAAAAAAAAAAAAGAAGCAATGGGCTAACGAAATTCTTATGGTTTCCTTGGGCTGCTGAATTGATTTGTCTCAGGGTTTTTGGTGTTGGCCGAAATTCCATATTCTTGGGTTGCCAAAATTTGCTTCATTAGAGTTTCTAAATTCTATGACTTCTTGCATCTTTGAATTGTCAATTGCTTGGAGTTCCATTTCAATGTTTCCTTGTAATTTTGTCTATTCTTGTGTGTTTGAATTCAATTGTTTGATTTACACAATTGAATATTGTTGTCTGTGATTGAATTGTTGAGAAAAGAAAAAAAAAAGGAAAAGAAAATTTCAAAAAAAAAAGTATAGAAAAAAAAATTTAGAAAAAAGAGTATATAAAAAAATTTCTTTTTATTGAGCCTTATTATCAAAGGGGTGAATACATATAATTATAGTTGGTATCTTATCTTGTGATTACTCTTTCCCTCGTATAATTTTCTTGATTCTCATGTGATTTTACTCCTTTCATATTTTTCTTGTTCTTATTTTTTTGACCTAATTACTTGTTGGAATAAAATAAGGTTATATTGTCTTAATTGAGTTCAATTAGTTTTGAAAGAACTTGAGTGGGAAAATTCTTGAGTTAAAAGGCAAGAGAGTGTGAGATCATTATCGGGAAAATTCAATTAAGAGTGAAACATGAGTGGAGTGCCATTATTCGAGCGTAAACATATAAGGGAGTGTTTGAAGGTTTTACCACTAACATTCTTTTTGTGCAGCACATTACGATATGTCATAATGGTGACTCAACACCAAAGGGGGTGACAGACAATTCATTCTTTGTGTTGTAGTCCATGCAACAAAGTTTGACAGGTTGAATTTGGTGTTGGGAGAAATGAGCGATATGATGGATCAACAAGGAGCAATGATTAGAAATCTACAAGGTGGGAAAGATAGGAGGTGATGTGAGCCTACTATTGAAAATGTGTATGAGTATGAGAGTATAGTGAGTCTATTGTTACCAGACGTGCTCTCAATACACAAATTAAGATGGAAGATACAGAGCAGCAGAGAGAGAACATTTTTCATACTAGATGTCACACCAACAACAAGGTATGTCCTATGATTATTGATGGAGAGAGTTATACTAATGTGACTAGCACTACTTTAGTTGAGAAATTGAATTTACCTACCTTGAAACACCATAGACCATACAAGTTACAGTGGTTAAATGATTGTGGGAAGGTTAGGGTAAATAAGCAAGTGCTAGTTTATTTTTCAATTAGAAAGTACAAGAATGAGATGTTTTATGATGTAGTGCCTATGCATGTTGGCCATATTTTGTTGGGGAGGCCGTAGCAATATGATAGAAGGGTGATTCATTATGAGGTCAAGAACATATACAATTTTGTAAAGGATGGCAAAACAATCAAGCTTGCTCCTTTAACCACAAAACAGGTCTATGAGGACCAGGTGAAGTTGAAAAGTAAGATTGATAAAAAAAAAAAGAGTGAAAGTAAGGTTGATCAAAAAAGAAAAAGTGAAAGTGAGATTGATTAAAAAAAAAGAGTGAAAGTGAGGTTGATCAAAAAAGAAAGAGAGAAACTAAAATTGATAAAAAATGAGAGAGTAAATGTGAGGTTGAGCGAAAAAAGAAAAAGTGTGAGTGAGATTGAGAAAAAAGAAATAATGAGAGAGAGAGAGAGATGAGAGAGAAAAAAGATGAGGGTGAGGTTGAGACCCCAATAAAAGGAGAGAATGAGTTGAAAAACAATTATAAGGCCGAGAATTCAAAAAAAATGATGAAAAAGAGAGTGAAAAGGAAAAAAAAAGTGAAAGAAAAGAAAAAAGAGTGAAAAGAAAAATGAGAATGAAAAGAAAAGCGAGAGTGAAGAAAGAGAGAAAAATAAAGAAAGAATGATATAAGGTCATGATTCCTATCGGAGTGTTTAGTGGATTGCCACCTATTCAAGAGATAGAGCATTATATTAATTTTGTGCCAGTTGCAACAATCCCTATCCGATCTTTCCTTAAAGAACATGAGTCCTTGACGCACTTGAAGAGATAAGGTAAGTTGACTAAAATGTATGCCAAGTAGGAGGAATGTATTGAAACTTTTCCTCATGTAATCAAATACACACAAGGTAAGAAAACTTTTATGGTTGTTGCAATATCAAAAAGGTATGTCCTTATCTTCATTTTAGATGCAAAGTTATTGAGATTTAAATATGATAAGAAATTGCATGTTGATGATGATGACTTTGATAAAGTGTATGGAACATGTGAGAAAACATCTTTTGGTAAGTTCTATAAACTAGATTGGTACTTGTTTAGAGAGAATAAACTTTGTGTGCCTACTAGTTTTATGCGTAAGTTGCTTGTGTGTAATGGACATGGAGGTGGTTTGTTGGGTAACTTTGGTGTAAAAAAGATTTTAGACGTATTAATTGAGCACTTTTGGGAGTACCATTTAACATTCATTGAGTTTGCCTATAATAGGAGTGGTCATTTTGGTGTATGAAATACTTTTGATGTGTTTCATGAACGTTTGTAGAAGTATCATTTGTCATTTATTGACTTGTTTCATGAATGGTTGTGGGAGCATCATTTGCCATTATTAGAATTTGCATATAATAAGTTCATGCATACTACTATTTCTTATTCTCCTATTGAAATTGGTCATAGTTTTAATCTACTTGCTCCTTTAGCTTTGATGCTATTGATTGTTGATGACAGAAGTAGCTTGGATAGATTTTTTCAAATTCTTGATAAAATTAATGATAATTCATATCAAATGGATCTTTCAGGTAAGTATCATGTTTTTGCTATTTTCAATATTACTGATCTTTTTCTCTTTGATGCAAGTAGAGATTCAAGGTCGAATCCTTTTGAGGAGAAGGGGAATAATGGGCACCAAGGTGGACCAAGTCTTAAAGATCTTTTTCAAGTTTCAGATAGGGCAATCACAAGATCAAGAGTTAAGAAGAGCAGGGAACCAATGCAATGATTGGTGCTTGGGACATGTCTAGCAAGAGCCCAACATTCAAGATGAGCTTGAACATGTCTAGCACAACATTCAAGATGAGCTTAAAGGATGAAGATCTAGTTTTGATTCATTTGATACAAGTTATGGAAGAGAGCAACAACATGACTTAAAGGATTTGGGCACTTAAAGGCTTTCAACTTGTTTAATTCATTTAAATGACTTATTTTATTAGTTTAGAATAATTGGGTTTATTATGAGAATGACTTAAGAACATGTTGAAAAAATTATTATTTTGTTGAACTAGGGTTTCAAGGAGTTACTATATTGAGGCACTATTCACGGTATTGTAGCACGACACTATTCACCAAGGGTAATTTTGAGAAAGAGGGACTTAATTTTCTTTTGTGAGGGTTTTGTTTAAATACTTCTTATAGCCTTATTTTAAGAAGTTTTATGAAATCTTATGAAATTTGGTGATTATTTCATTGTGAGTTGAGTTTTATTTCCTCAAAATTTTCATTGAATTTATCAAAAGTAAATCACAACTTTTGTGGCGTTGTTCCTTTGTAATTTGGGTTCTCAAGACAAGTTCTTCAACAGGTCTAGATTTTCATATAATCTAGGTTCTTGAAACGAGTTCCTCAACGAGTCTAGATTCTTCCATCCATTAACTTAATTTTGGTTTTCTTATGTGAGTTTTCAAATTGATTATGGGTTCAAGGGATTCCAATTCCGTGGATTCAGATCATGTGGGGAGGTTCAAATTAAATGTCGATGGAGGTTCTTGCGACAATCCGGGGTTGTCAGGTGGGGGAGGTATTATTCGAGATTCATAGGGAAGAGTTATAGCCGGTTTTGCAAAATTTTACGATCAAGCTACTAATACTATTGCGTAGTGTAGAGCTTTACTTGATAGATTGCGGCTGTGTTGTTCCCTTGGTTTGAAAGAGTTATTGGTGGAATCTGATTCTAGTGTGCTGGTGGAATGGTTAATGTTGAGTGCTTGTCGATATTGGTTTTTATGGAATTATTGAGAGGAAGTTAAGGAACTTGTTCGTTCACTTAAGGTTTTTCAGCATAATTTTAGAGAAGCAAATATGTTGGCGGATTTCTTAGCAAAAGAAGGTTCTAGAGGTAGAATAGCTAATTTTATTGGTAAAGAATTGGTGCAAGGGCGTCTTCGGGGTTTAATTCATATGGATAAATTAGGAATTTCTTATATTCGACATTGATGTAATTTTGGTTTTTGATTGATTGTTATAATTTTGGTTATTTCTCCACCTCAGTGAGGGCGTTTTTATAATAAGAGGTTTTGAGGAAGAAAAAAAAATGACAGATGCACATAAATGCAAGGCATATGCACATAACTATAGATGGACACCAATAATTACACTCATGACCACAGAATTGAAACTAACATTTTAACAAAAGCAAGATATATATTCAAACTCTCCATTGGGGCATAACTGTAAACTTATTTGCCATCTATCTTATATTAGTTTACGGACAAAACGACCAACTAAATAAACCATCATCAATTTGACTTGGCCAGAGATTTTGTATTCAGCCACAAAATGTAAATACCTCAAAGGCCAGAGATAAGTCCCTATTGATCCACTAAGAGAAAACATCAAACACAAGTCTAACAGCAAATTAGGCACAAGTTCTCACCAGTACAAACAAATTCATGACCGAGAGGGAGGTTTTGAAGCCCTATAAAAATATTATGCAAACAAAAACACTTAATTTGCTACAAGATTCAGACCAATTCAAGCAACCCAAAAAATTATGCAAACCAAAATTAGCACCCATGAACATTTGTTTTCCCAACCACCACAACATTCAGACCAATACAAGCAAAAAATATATATATATCTGAAAAATTGAAAATTGAAAGAATCCATAACATGAAATTTACTCTTGAGAAGCACAATAGCCATCGAGGGAAGAGAGAATGTTGATCTCAGCAGTCTAGGGCAGAAATCGAATCCTCAAAATCCAGATACTCTATGTTGCTACAAGTCATTTTCCTCTGCAAATGGTTGAAGACTGTCCAAGCCGAGTGTTCCTACTTCCTCGGTTGAAAAAAAGTTCGGAAAAAATGAAAAGAAAAAAAAAAACACACAATAGGAGAGGGAGGGAGAGTTTAGCGAGGGAAGAGAGAACGGAGATAAAGAGAATGCGAATGAGAAAAGAGAGGATACAGTGATGGAGAGAAGGAAGAGGAAAATGGGGGCATTGGGTGCGAGGCAGTGAGAGAGAAAAGGAAGAGAAAATAAAATAAAGGAAAAGGGAACTGAGAAATTAGGGAAAGAAGAAGATGATTGTTGGGGAATATTTTTAGACTAAAAAATTGTTTTGAAAATGAATAGTAAAACGATAAACTTAGAAAATGGTTTGCCTTTACTATAACTTAAAAGTGACTATTCCAATATAGACCACTTTAAATAAAATTTAACTAGGCACTAGTATTTAACTAGGCGAATGTCAGGTGCTCTAAGACAAAGGCTCCAAAATCATTACACACCAAGCTGTCCATCCCAGTTATATAGCCCACAGTCTCTCCCAAGCCCATCACCTTGTCAAGCCTCATCAGAAGACTCTTGATCTTCTCTTTGACCTCAGTCAATTCATGTTTCACTTCTACTAGCGACCCTTCCGCTACCCATCCATCTTGAAGAGCCGCCCTCAGAAATGCCATCGCCACCCATAGATTGATTGGGAAAGCCAATGCATTCCATAGTCCCCAGAGCCCCCCGATTGAACTATCTAAAGTTGATTAACCGATGAACAACACTGCCTTGTAAGAACATTCATCTCCTGGCGTCGCCAACTTCGGTGGAACTTGACCCCCGTGCGAGCCTGGACGTTAACTCCAAAATTATAACATCCTCTGTTATTGGTGAACGAAACAAAGGAGTTTGCAAAGCCAAAAACTTCAGTGAAACACCTCCATCCCTTCCCGACCTTACCCTAAAGGATGACGATGAAGCCCTTCCTGCCGCCATCGCCATACTCAGCAATCACCAAATAACACCCATAACCATTAACAGTGTTGTGTTAAGAAGGCTCAGTTTCCTTCACGCGATGTCTTATAGAACTCTCTAGCTTCTGATTCAGCACAAGCGACCACCAGTTTCTCCTGCCATCTTGCAGTCGTCTTACCAATGATAATAAATTTATTAACTTTCTTACTTCTTTCTATGATATACAACTATCATTACTTTAACATTGAAAAAGTGAATAGCTTCAAATCCACCAAAACACTTTTTTCTGACGCCATAACAAAACGTGACAGACAAACAGAAAGAAATTAAGAAAATTTCTGGCAAGAAGCGCCAGAAACGGGAAAGTGACGGGAGGTCATGAGAGAGAGAGAACACCATGACTTTTGCAGCAATTGCTTAGAATAAATTATCACATTTCTTAGAGGCTTAGAGCTATTTTGTCCTTCATATGAACATCTAATCAGTAACTTACTTTCCTATCGGTAATTCATATAATTCTTTGAAAATGAAGGGGAGAAGAAGTATGTGTGGTCCCAAGTCACAATTATCAATTTTATTCAAGCCTTTCACTTGATTTCAATTCTTAACCCCGCTGCCTATTTCTCTGCTTAGCTCAAAACTTTTGGCTGGAAATGAAAGATATCAATGTTACTTTTACAGAAAATTATCATTATCTTCAAAACTTGCCGCCAAACAATGCATGTTCCTAATCAGACTATATAAAAATAGTAATAACCCAGTCTGCAGTTTTTGTAATGAGTTTCATATGCATGCATGGGGAAGATGTTTTAATATCTAATGACCCTTCTAAAAAAACATTTCCCAAGTCATTTTAAATGACAGAATCTTTCATGAAGAACTAGGATTTTGCAGAGATTTTCTAGGTAAAAGAAAACGAATATATTAACTTGCTTAGTAAGATCAACTCTAACAATTATGCACCTCAAGGTTACAATAACAGGATGGTAGTCCCACAAATTAAGTTCCGACCGTATAACAATGTTACTCAAATAAAAACATGAGGATTGGATTTTTTTTTTTTTAGAAATATCCTCGAAATAAGCTTCTAAGGACCATGAACCTGTATCCAACGCCATCAGTGGATATGAGTATGTGTGACAATGAGATGACACAATCAGCTTATCCATTAGCCTTTCCGATATTAAGTTGCACTGGGGAGCTTGCTCTTACGCCACTTCCAATAGTTAGCTCTGATCGGGTCTATATGTTCCAAGATAGAACAAACTGTTTTTACCAAGTCAGAATCTGATTGATCTTGGCCTGACGGCTTCAGAGCATCCACAGCATCATTGATCTCTTGACTTGGCTGGAGACCATGGCAGAGAAGATCCAGAAGTGTGCTCAGAGCAAACAAACAGTTGTTTTTGGCATTCAAAACCTTCAAACACACTGACCAAACTTGAGGATCGTTCACCCAAGATTGGGTGTCGCCTTTGTAAAGCCCTCGAAGGTATCTCCATGGGCTCTCATTCTCAGGGTAGGTTAGTATGGCTTCAACAGTGTAACTCACTTCAGACTCTCTCATAGCCTCTATGCCTCCCAGGAGGGGAGACTTTGTTATGACAAAGAATCTCTGTTGCAAAGAAAACATATGATGGTTGATTTACTGAGAAGAAAGGAGAGAAATAACCCTGTTCACCAAATTTATAATATATATATATATATTTCTTTTTTTAAATAAAGAGAAAACGAACAGAGGCAAATTGTCCATGTCCAGAAAACAAGAAACCAGTAGACACCAATGCAAAGCCCTATATAATCCAATGCAGATGGTAGTGATAAAGGACCAATCTGGGCATAAGATCATGATGAAGCCGTAATAAGAAGTAGGTATGACATCGAAACAGTATTAAAATCAGTAATTAACGATATTCCTATCAAGTGTAGTTTGTAACTTTGTTGTTTATTGACCATTTTAGCACATGCATAAGTCAAAACTTGCATGTTAAAAAAGAAAAAAAGAAGGCAAACTAGCCACAATAGGTTGCACCATGGAATCATGGTAAATTATTGTAATCTGTCAAGTGTCTAATTACAATTCCACACTCATAAAAACTATTATCTTGTACTAAACTTTCACCTGTGGGCATGAATAGGACCTTCATTTTTGTTATATTGGATGGACTGAGTAAGATGTTTTACATGTCACCATACCTGATTCCAAGCAGAATTGTTAAAAATGTCTTCTTCAAGGAGCTGCTGACAGTAGCCAAGTTCATCTTCCCATCCTCCTAGAGCCAGCAGAACCCACTGCATTAAAGAAAAAAGAAGAAAGAAAAGGGAATAAAGAAGTTAAATCAAATCCAATTTTTGTACCAATCAGTACCAAATATAACTTGAAATATACTAAACTTGGCGCAATGGTGCTCAAAGTACTTGTTTAATTGAGAGAGAGGGGGGGGGGGGGG